>CAMZMU010000058.1:17788606-17917175 GCA_947311845.1 Poa pratensis
CCCTCCGCCGCCGCCTCCGCCAGGTCCCCCTCCAGCCCGGCGCACAAGGCCGCAACCCACGCGTCTCGCCGCGCGATTGTCAATCGTGCAGCGACACCCCCAGACGCGGGTGGGAATGGAGCGCCAGAAGGTACCTCCAGAAGCGCATCGTCGAGGAAATCGGCCAGCAGGGCGACAAACCGCCGTGCTCTTCAGGGTGGCATCGCCCTCGTACGCCACAGGATGCGCGCCTCACCCGCAACCTGCGTCGCGTTCTGCCACAGAATTTCAGGCCTGACTTGCCCAAGGGCTACGACGGCACAAACAACCCCATCGAGTTCTTGCAGCTCTACAAACCACCTCCATCCAAGCCTGCGGGGAGACGACAAGGTCATGGCCAACTGGTTCTCCCCACGCTCTCAATATCCGCCTTGTCGTGGCTCTGAACCTTCCCGAGGATTCCATCGACTCGTGGGAGGAGCTCTGCCAGCAGTTCGTTGCGAACTTCAAGGGCACGTACGAGCGCTGCCCTCACCTACAACGACCTGCGAGCTGTGCGCCAGAAGCCTGGCGAGACCCTCCGCAGGTACATCCAGCGCTTCAGCCAAGTCCGCAACAAGATCCCGAACATCCCGGACTCGCACGTCATTGCGGCCTTCAGAGAGGGCGTCACCAACCATAGGATGCTCGAGAAGCTCGCATCCATGATACCCTCTCCTCCGTGGTGAAGCTCTCGACATCGCAGACAAGTGCGCCAAGGCAGAAGAAGGCTCCTCTTCGTCAAGGTGGGCTCGACAGACGACCCTTCGAGGGATCCAAGACCCAGAAGAGGCGTGACGAGATAAAGCGCAAGCCTACCGCAGTCCTGGCAGCTGAACCCGATGCCAAGCATGTTCGCGAGGACTCCCCAGAGGCTGGCGAGAAAAAGGTGGACAACCGCCCGTTCTGCATCTACCACAACAGGCGCGGCCATGCGACGGAGACTGCTATGACCTCAAGCAGCTGAGCAAGAAGCGTGAGCAAGAAGAAGGCAGCGGTGGCCGCGGCAGAGGCCGTGGTTACCGCAAAGGTGGACGCAAGGGCAACTTCCAGAGGCCCCAGGGAACTCAGGCGAATGCCGCCGAGAAAAACAACAATCTTCCGACGAAGAGCCCTGGAGGCTACCAGGCCCCCAAGGGTGCCATGGCATGCATCCTCGGCGGATCCCAGGCGCCCAAATCGAACAACCAGTTTCAAGCAGTTCGCTCGCGAGCTCAAACGCAGCGCTTCCCCCGGGGTCGAGACGTCCCGCCCCCTCAAGTGTCCCAGTACACCATCGCCTTCGAGCCCAAAGATCACCCACAGTCTACAAAGACTGTGGGCACCTCCCCGTTGGTGTGCACCCCCACCATCAAAACATCGCCGTCGGCAAGACGCCATTGATGGGGGTGCAGGCCTAAACGTCATCTCTGTCGAGACCTTCGAGACGCTTCAAGTGCCCTACGAGTGGCTCATGCCCTCCAGGCCCTTCACCGGGGTCACTAGCGGCTCAATCTCGCCTCTGGGGCAATGAGCTCGCGGTCACTTTCGGCACGCAGGAGAACTACCGCACCGAGCTAATTGACTTCGACGTCGCGCACATGGCCTGCCCTACAACGCCATCCTCGGCTACCCCGCCCTCGCGAAGTTCATGGCCGTCACGCACCACGCCTACAAATGTCAAGATCCCGGCAGCGGTGGCACCATCACCATACGTGGTCACGTACAGGACGCCACGCGCGCTGTCGAGATCGCCTACAAGGCCGCTGCCATGGCATTCCCCGCTGACAGGACATATGAGCCTCTCGAGAGGCCCAAGAAGAAGAAACAAGCTGTTCACTCAAGAGCAAGCATCTACAAAGAAGGTTGTCGCTGAGCACCACGGCTCGGGGGCTGAGGGCTCGGGGGCTACGTCACCATAGGCGCTGGCTTGCCTCCCAAATAGGAAGCGCGCATCGTGCCGCCTTCCTTCGGGCAAATTCTGACATGTTCGCATGGACCCGTCAGAAATGTCCGGTGTACCAAGGGAGGTGATCGAGCACCACTTAGCCGTGTGTCCAGACGCACGCCCTGTAAAGCAGAAAGCGCGGAAACAAGCCCCCGAGAAGCAAGCGTTCAATCATCAAAGAAGTGGAGAAGCTGAAAGACAGACATCATTCGAGAAGTTGTGTACCCCACTTGCATGCCCTTTGGCCTGAAAAACGCCGGCGCCACCTTCCAGAGGCTCATGAGGATCGCCTTGGGGGCTCAGATGGGAAGAAATGCAGAAGCTTATGTCGACGACATCGTGGTCAAGTCTCGCGAGGGAGACACTCTCTTGAAGGATCTCGAGGAAACCTTCGCCAGCCTGCGCAAGGTGAACATCAAGTTAAACCCCGCCAAGTGCGTCTTCGGGGTGCCTTCAGGCAAGCTCCTCGGGTTCCTCGTGTCCCACCGCGGCATAGAAGCAAACCCTGACAAGATCAAGGCTATAGAAGACATGCAGCCACCTCGCCGCCTCAAGGACATGCAGCGCCTAGCAGGATGCATGGCCAGCTTAGGCCGCTTCATCTCCAAGTTCGGCGAGAGAGCCTTGCCATTTTTCAAGATCATGAAGAAATCCGGCACCTTCAAGTGGACTCCAGAGGCTGACAAGCATTTGAGGACTTGAAGAAATACTTGGCTAGCTCACCAGTCATGGTAGCCCCCAGGGCAGGCGAGCATCTGAAGCTGTACCTAGCAGCCACTCCACAAACTGCAAGCGCCGTCCTGGTGGTGGAAAGAGAAGAGCCAGTTCTCCCCAAGAAAAGCACTGCCACACCAAGTCCAGAACCTCCCGACGAGGGAACAGTCTCTCCAGACCCAGTGCCAGGCCCACAGCCTCAAGTCGAGTCCACTACAGCACCCTGCCGAGGCTCCTCCTCAGGCAAACCTCGCCAAAGGTCCTGAGGAGCCTCTCGAGGGAGCCGACGCTGCCGCACCATCAACGACCCTCGTCGAGCATCCAGTCTACTTCGTCAGTACTGTACTGCGAGATGCTCGCGAGCGGTACCCAGTGCAGCAGAAGCTCCTCCTCGCGCTACTCATCGCCTCCAGGAAGCTGCGCCACTACTTCCACCACCCCATCACGGTGGTCACGTCCTTCCCCCTGGAGCAGATCCTGCGCAACCCCAACGCTACTGACCGCGTCGCAGGATGGAACATTGAGCTGCAGCCATTCAACTTGCGCTTCGACACCACAAGAGTCATAAAAGGGAGAGCGCTGGCGGATTTCGTCGCCGAGTGGACAGACCCAACTCCTGAAGAGCCTCGCGAAGAAGAAACCGCGTCATCGGGAGATACAATGCCAAGCCACTGGACCATGCACTTCGATGGAGCTTTCGCCTGCCGCAATGGTGGGGCTGGCGTTGTCTTAACCTCACCAAAAGGTGACAAGCTCTACGCCATCCAGCTGTGCTTCACAATAGACAAGATCTCCAACAACATCGCCGAGTACGAGGGCCTCCTCGCCGGGCTCAGAGCCGCAATCGCCCTTGGCGTCAAGCACTTACTCATAAAGGGTGATTCCCAGCTCCTGGTTAACTTCTCCAACAAGAGCTACACGCCTAAGACGACCACATGGCCGCCTACCTTGAAGAGGTCCGCAAGCTCGAGAAGCACTTCAGGGGCATGGAGCTCATGCACATCCCGCGAAAGGAGAACCAGAGGCAGATGACATCGCCAAGCGAGCATCACGAAGGCAGGCCCAGCCGGCCGGCGTCTTTGAAGAGAGACTCTCCAAGGCGTCCATAAAGCAGCCACAAGAAGCAGCAGCCAAGCACAGACGAAGTACTCCCACCACCTCCTATAGGTGGGGCACCCAACTGCGGTCCATCCTCAGGGGAGCGTCTGCTGCTGGCTATGGTGCACAAGAGACAGGCTGGGTTGACGAACTCAAAGACTACCTGCTGAAGGGAGTCCTTCCTGAAGAAGACGCGGAGGCAGAACGAGTGGCTCGACAAGCCAAGTCATACTACATCCTCGAGGGAGACCTGTACCGCAAGCGCCCAAATGGAATTGCACTCAAGTGCGTCCCCCCCGAGGAAGGCCGCATGCTGATCAGAGACATTCACAGTGGAGAGTGTGGCCACCATTCCTCTGCACGCACCCTGGCAGGCAAGGTCTTCAGGAGCGGTTTCTACTGGCCCCAAGTGCTTCAAGATGCCACCACCATCGTCCAGTCTTGCGATGCGTGCCAATTCCACGCCAAGCAAGTCATCAGCCTGCACTGGGACTCCAAACCATCCCGCTCTCGTGGCCTTTCGCGGTCTGGGGCCTTGACATCTGGGACCCTTCCCGAGATCACAAGGGGGCTACCGCTTCCTCTTCGTGGCAGTCGACAAGTTCACCAAGTGGGCAGAGGTTGAAGCAGTGCGCAGCATACCGGCCAGGGCAGCAGTAAAATTCATCAGAGGCCTGGTCTGCCGCTTTGGTGTGCCTAATCGCATCATCACCGACAATGGCTCACAATTCACCAGCGGCATCTTCAGGGCCTACTGCGAGAGCCTCGGCACCAAGCTCTGCTTCGCCTCGGTGGCTCACCCACAGAGCAACGGCCAAGCCGAGCGAGCAAATGCTGAGGTCCTCAAGGGCCTCAAGACAAGAAGCTTCAATCGCCTGAAGGGCTACGGCAAGGGCTGGATAGACGAACTCCCGTCCGTGCTCTGGTCCATCCGCACGAACCCCACGAAGCCCACTGGTGAGACGCCATTTGCCCTCGTGTATGGAGCTGAAGCAGTCCTCCCCACAGAGATCAAGCATGGATCCGCACGGGTCCTTGCCTTCAACGAGGACGATCAAGCAGACCTCCACAGCGACGACCTGCTGCTCCTTGACGGGTTGCGCCGCCGTGCCGCCCTCAGGGCAGCCAAGTACCAGCAAGACCTGCGACGCTACCACAGCCGCCACATACGTCCGCGCACTCTCGAGACAGGCGACCTCGTCCTCAGGAGAATCCTCTCCAGGGAAGGTCTCCACAAGCTCTCGCCAATGTGGGAAGGCCCCTACAGGGTCTCACACATCGCCAGGCCTGGCGCGGTACGCCTCGAAACGGAGGACGGCATTCCGGTCAAGAATCCATGGAACATCGCGCATCTACGCAAGTTCTACCCGTGATCATAGTCACGCCAGACATTTTTTGTCTCTAGAGGGAAGCACACAACTTCACCTCCAAGCTTCACAAAAGCTTCTCCTCCCGAGGGCCAGCCCCTCTGAGCTCTCCTGATTACGTGCCGCCGCAGGCCGTGAAGAGTCTCAGCCACTGAATGTGGTCCCCATGCCTCGACATGGAAAACTTTATCTTGGTACACCAAGTGTAATGAACCAATTCGTTTCTCATGAAACATTGCGCTGAGGCGCCGCTATGTAATATTTTGGTGGTGAGTTTTACTTTTCAATCTTAGTTCATTTCGCGCTCATATTCTTCCCCATGCGCACCTCGCGAGCGGGGGCTGAGTACGGTGACTGTGCCTCAAGAGCACCCCAACAGCACCGCAAAATCCAAAGGATCCGAGCTCTAGCACGTGAGCACGCTCTCACGCCTGTTACCTCCCAAAGAGCTCTGGCCCATGGGCTTGCTCCCAAACACGCCACCTCACCAAAGGACCTTGGTACTTACTCTCCTCGCGAGATACCATGAGGAAGCCTATAAGCGCGCATGAGTGTTTACTACCATGTGCCTGCTTTGGGTTGCCTCTCTAACCAATACAGGGAACAAGAAGTCCTCCCCAAGGTCGAGAAGTCACGCTCCGACCCCTAGAAGGGAGCGCACCATCAGGGAAGCCAACGCCCTCTACGAGGCCAAAGTCTCGCCAAGCTAAGTCTAGCGCTCGCGCCCCTCAGAGTTTTTCTCCCTCTCACGGCACCTGTCGCCCTCGAGCGGTTTTTTCTCTCTCACACTCCATGGACTGCTTGTGCGTCAAAGGGGAGCCCTCGAGCACCGCGACTCGAGAGCCCTTACCTCTCCAAGCCTTAAACACCCCCCGGCCTTGCCGAGTCACGCTCCGGCATACCGCAGCGGCGGTGTCATAGCGCAAAGAGATGGGTCCTGACGACGTAGAGCGAAGAAAGACATGGAACAGGGATAAAGGACCCTTCGAGGGGCACACACACACATGTTTGCATACGATCAAAGTATCTTACAAGCCAGAATTTAAAACAAGTCTTAAAACAAAGATTTGCGCCAAGCGCATCTTGTTGCAGGAGTGGCCTAGGCAGAGGGTTCACCATCGCCGTCCTCTTCAGCCTTCTCTTCTTCGGCGCCTTCATCCTCCTCAGCGGCCTGCTCCGCCTCAACCCTCTTGAAGCGGTCGACGTAATCGTTGACTTCTTCTCGAACCAAGTTGGAGAGCTCCCAGGCTGGTCTCCCTCGATGGGCTCGGTCACTGACTCGAGTCGAAGCCGGGTGAAGGCGCTGGAGGTTGGCGAAGACGCGCGATCGCCATCAAGAGCTTGCGGCACTCCTCATCAACAACATCGCCAAGTTCCGCCACAGGGCCCTCGAGCACGGTGAAGAGCTGATCGAAGTAGGCGAGGTATGTGGCGGCGTCAGCGTTCCCATGACGGGAACAACAGGGCATCCACTCCTAGCTGCCCCGCGAGAGTGTTCCCCCGGGTCACCAAGGATTGGAACATGCGCTCCCGCTGCTGCGTCAAGACCTGTGCCGCCTGCACGCGATGCTCAGCCTCTTCGCACGCTCCACGACAGGGCCCACCTGAGCGGTCAACTCCTTCATGTCAGCCATCAAAGAGGCAAAGTTCTGTCCGCGCGCGCCCGAGCCTCCGCGGCAGCCTGGAGGCGAGAGTCGAATCGCTTCTTCTGGGCCTCAAGGTCCTTGACGCGAGCCTCAAGCTCGTTGCGTCTCTTCCGTAGGCTTCTTTCTTGAAGCGATCCTCTTGCTTCTTGGTTTCTCCGCGAAGTCTTTCCTGCAGCTTCGCGAAAGAGCTTCTCCTTCGTCGCAGACTCCTCCGCCATTTCTCCTCCTTTTTTGCGAGGTTCTCGTTGGTCTGCACACAAGGCGCTTCTGTAGAACTCCTCGTCCTGGTGACCTTGTTCTCGCGGGCTTCCAGGTGCTCCCGCTGCGCGGATTGATCCTTCTCAATCTGCTCAACCTGTTCCTCGCGTTTGCGCGCCTCGGCTCGCGGGCGTCGAGCTCAACTCCGCGCTGCGCGATCAAGTCTTCGCGAATGCTCAAGCTCTCACGGAATTTCTCCAAACTCTGTCGCACATTCCCGACTCGCAACGATCCCCGCCTCGTGATCTAGAAGCTCTTTGTGCTTGGCGGAGACCGCCGCTTCGCGCGCCGCCAGCTCCTGGTGTTTGGCCGCGGTCTCTGCCTCGAGAGCCTCGCGCCTAGCACCCAGGTCCGCAGGGTCTCCTCGACCTCGCGGACCACGCTGATGCGGATCTCCTCACGGAGCGCAGCGCTGCCTCGCGTTGCGCCTGGGCAGCTCGTTCTTCCGGCGGCAGTTCTCCACGGTCTCATGAAGACAAGCCCAGCCCCGCGCAAGCGCGGCGTCCTCCTCCGCCCTGGAGCGATCCTCCTCAGCAAGCTGGGCCTCAAGCCCGTCGAGAATTTCCCTCGCCGAGTGGAGGACAGCCCCACGGCGAGCTGCAATGGGGCGCCGCCCCCGCAGAACTAAGGCCAGGGCTCGCCGGAAGGCCTGGAAACGCCGGCGCCTGCCGAGGATTCCGGAGTGTCCTGCCTTGGGCTCGGAGTGGCCTCGAGACGCGCCTGGGGGCTCGGCGAGCCTCCCTCTTCGTCCACGCAAGGGGCCTTCTGGGAGCTCTGATGAGAACCCCCCTCGTCTCCCGCGTTGGAGGCCTTCTGGGGGCTCGTGGCACCCTCACCATCAACCCCACCATTCTTCTGCCCCTGGGAGTACTCTCCTCTCCAGGGACAGGGTTGGCCTTCAGCTGAGGCCGCCTCCCAGCGGCCTCGGAGTCCGCTGTGGCCTCTCCAAGTTTCGTGCTCGGTGGGGGCGAGACGCGGCGGCCTCCTCCATTTCGACGTCAGCGTGCGTTCCCGCAGACGCCCCTGTCTCCGCCGCACGCTCATTCGCCGGCGGCGTGAACCTCGCCGCATCCACCTCCGGCGCCCCCCTCCTGCCATATAGGGGAGGCGTCAGGCCGCATAGGCGGAGGCGTCGCCACCTCTGCCTCCCCTCCTCCTTCTCCTCGCGGCCTCTTCTGCTCAGGAGGCGACGCCGCAGCCTCAGGAGAAGAAGCAGTGCCCTCGGGAGGCACCTCGTCGACTGTACACGCCGCAGACGCCGCAGCAGCGATGGGGATCTCTCCAAGCCTCCGGAGTCTCCGCCGTTTTGGCACCTCGGGCCCCTGAGAGGCAAAAAGCTCAAAACCCCCTCGAGGAACCTACGCAAGAATAAGCTCAGACAGAAAAGGGAGTCGGTTCTTACCCAGATGCCTTGGCGCGGAATCGACCCACACCGTGTTCGATGACCGCCACGGCCTCGGTGGCGCGGCCCCGGCGCCGGACCCCTCGAGAGCAGCCTCGGCTTTCCTCTTGAGAGAAATGCCCGCTGGGCTCCCGGCGGCTCTGTCATGAATGGCCTTGGAGCGGGGCTCGCAGTGGCCTGATGAAGCTCCGCCGTCGTCGCTCTCCTCTTGCCCCTCCACGCTGCGAGGGAGCGGCCACGAACTGGCCGCTGCTGCCTGAGGAGGCCTCGTGGGTCTCAACTTCAGGCGCCGCGCTCTTGAGGTGCTCGAGTTCTTCGCTGAAGAGGCAGAGTCCCCGAGGCGCCGGCTGCGCCTGCGTCGGATTCCACGGGCGTTTCCGTCGTCTCCTCGTCGCCCTCAGCTGGCGCCCCCTGCGCGCAGACTCAGGATCCTCGCGAGGCCCCACATGCCCCTTGGGCACCAGCCCCACTGGTCGAACTTCGGCATCGTTTGCACGAGCGAGACGCGACGCCCGAGATCGATCCTGTGGAGCGGGAACGCCTTATCGTCGGGCTTGGGGATGTCTGGAGCCGTGAAGAGTGTCTCGATGATGGTGCGCACCTCCTGCTGCGTGAAGAGGGTTGCGCTCAGGCGCATTTTGTCCCTCTGGTTGGAATACAGCCACATCGCGTCCGCGTGCCTCTGGAGCGGAGCAATGCGGCGCCACGAAGTCCTTGGCCACCATCTGCCCGGTGAGGCCTGCCTCGCGGAGGTCCTTCAAGCGCCTCACCACGGGGCCGAGCGTGGCTCCCTTGAGCGCCTTAGAAGACCAGCTCGCCCTCTTCGTCGGAGGCGCCTCGGGCAGGTCGAAGAAGGCGCTCCGGCTGCCGAACTTCATGAGAACCAGCGCTTGCGAAGTCCTCCACTTTCTTCGTCACGTTGGTCACAATGTTCTCGCCGTTCCGCGCGATGGGGATGTACGTGCCCTTCATGCCCTCGGTGATGCGGAAGGACACGCACCTGACCGCTCCTTGCTCGCCATGAACCGGAGCGCATAGAAGCTGCGGAAGAGGTCCACCGAGGGTGGAATGCCGATGTATGCCTCGCAGAGGTAGGCGAAGATGGCGAGGACAAGGATGGAGTTAGGATGGAGATGAAGGACCTGGATCTGGTAGCGCTCCAGAACTGCCAGGAAAAATCGGAAAAGGAGGCACGAGCCCGGCGAATAGGGTGTGCATGAAGATGGGTAGAAGTCCCGAGGAGGTTGTCCGCCGTCTTAAGCACCGTAGCGCCGTGCTCGTTGGTCGCGAGCTGCCATGTGGCGCACCTTCTCCAGCTGCGCTTTCTTCTTGAAGCGGAAGCCGGTCAGAGCCGGCTCAAAGTCTCCGCCCTGCTGCGTCGCGGCAGAGTCGCCACCCTGCACCACGGCCTTGCCTTTCGAGGCCGCGGAGGCTTTCTTGGGCGCCATTGCCGCGGGATTGCGAAGGGGGAAGAGCGCCGGAGACACAGGAGCGCAGCAGTCAAGAGCGAGGAGACGGGCGCGCAAATGATGCAGTAACTGCTGCCTGAACCAGCGCTGCAGGCTTTATTCCCCTCAGAGCAGTTACCGAGACGTGGTGGGTCCCCCCACTACGCCCATCTCTTGGAGGAGAACGTGTCGTCGCGGCGTAACTGCCCAACACGTGTCTCAGGCCGGCCGGACACTTTGGGCCCATGATGATTCGCCTGCGTCCATTGGACTACATCGTGCCCATCATGAGCCCGGGGGCTACTGTCGGCCCAGTGAAATCCAGGGTGTGCTGGGCCTGTCCTCTACGGCCCTCGACACTTGGTGGCGAATTTTCGCTAAGGACCAAGCCTACGGCTTGGAGAGCCTCGCGAGGGCTTCTGAGGCAGCAGAGGCCTGCGGAGGCCCTCTCGACTGCTGCTCCCTCTTCAAGGTAATCTCCCCTGGAGGGAGGTCAACGCCGAATTCTCTACAGGGCATCCAAACCCTCATGGAGATCGCTTCGCTGCAAAGTAACCTTTGCAGAGTGCACATGGGCTCTGCAGCGGCCACAGAGTGACACGCGCCCTGCGCGCGGTGACGACGACGCCGCAGTTGCCATTTTGGTGATTAAAGGGGTCAACAAAGCTGTGCCCTCCGCACCGGACTGCAAAGCTTTCCTCTTTGATGATAAGGGGACCGGCCGGCGCTACGCTCCACGGCCACGTCACCGTGGGCACCCCCACGTTGCTTTGCGGCCCCAGCAGGCCGTCCTGCGTGGACGGTGATCACTCTGCTACATGCGTCGGCTTTACACCCATGGACCGCGTCCATGGACACCGGGCTGCGGTGCACCACGCTCTACCTTCTGCGACACGTGACGGCCCTACCATAGTGCAAGCGCAGGGAGGAGCACGGGGCGCCTATAAAAGGAGGGCGAGCAGCACGTAGCGAAGGATCGCACTCTCATTCCAGCATAGCCACTTACGCGCAAGGAAGAAGAAGGCCACAGCTTCCCTTCCTCGTGTACACCATTGCCAAAAGAGAGCCCTCGGCAAGCTCATTGTACTGTAACCTCGACAAGCAGTGCAATACAGACAAGCAGGAGTAGCGGTGTTACCTCCACACGAGGGCCGTGAACCTGGGTACGGGCTGGTGTTCATCTCTGTCGTGATGTCCCCCACTTGCTCGACGAGCACCGCCGTGCAGGTTGAAGGTTGTTTGACCAACGTGTTCAGCCCCTTACACGAACTCTCTTCGTGAGCTTGACCATCCCTGTTTCGTGGGAGTCATTCTCCGACACAACCCAAAACATTCATCAAGCCACAAACATCATAATCTTAATCACAATGGGTCAAGTTTTATTATGCAAATAAAAAACATTGTGCATCAAGTTCGTGAGAGCTATATAACCAATTTTTTCCATTGCAATCAATAACATAAACATTTTCATTCAGAGGTAAGATAACACAAACAACATGTTAAACATACTCGGAATAGCATAAAGCCAATAGGTAGATATGGTGGACTCACTGGAATAACTTTGGTTGAAGGTGTTGGAAACAAGTTTTTGCTTGTTGGAGTTTTTGGGCTAGCAAAAGGAGAAAGTTGACCATCTAGATGCATGCATGAGTGTCCATAGAACTAACTAATCCATGTTAAACCAAGTGAAAAACAATCAGCACCAAAACATGAATAAGTGATAGCTCTACAAAAAGAATTTGCAAACTATTACTCATAAACAAGCTCATGAATCATGCAACTATATGTATCATTAAAAATCAAGTCAAACATCCCTTTTCCCAATCTTATAAAAGCATCCAACATATTTCAACCCATATTTCCAGTAGCTCTCTCATATATAATTGATAGTGTGGTGGTCTCTCAAGACTCAAACAAAAACAAAAAACGACGCTCCAAGTTTATGCGATAAAGTGTTTCGATCGAAAAACAGAAGTTGGACGTGTGCAAACCGAGAGTGTGTAGGTCCAGCGGGGTTGTCTTCACATCCCCAAGCTTATGGTCTTCACCATCCTTGGATAGCTCTTGGTGCATCTCCTCCAATCCCTGTGAAAAAACTTCAAAACACCGTTTCTCCCATCTCTTTTCTGTGGGGTGCATTAATAGTGATAAACAAATAGGTTCCTTGCTGCATATAATCCTTGAACAAAAATTCATATGAATGTCCAGAAAGTATATAATGTTGTATGCCTACTCATAAACTCAATTGGATCAAAAAGATTCAACTTAAAAGCTCAAAGCATGCATCAAACAAAATGGGACAGAATCTGTCCAGAAAAAAGCAGCAGCAAAACGTATTTTTCTACCCTACCAAACTTTCTCGAAAAATTCCGAAAAATTCATGCATACAGAGGATGAAAAGTTGCAACTACAGTTCAAATATGAGCTCATTCGGAGTTACAGAATAAGAATTAAAAATCATACCGTGCACTGACTTGTGCAGGAATAAAATCTCCGAACGCTATAAGCAACTTTTTCAAACCAAAAAGGGTAAAACTTGGCACTTTATTAAAACTCCAGAACCTAAACTAAACAAATCTCTTGTACAGCAAGAGGACACAAAGAAAATCACACATAAAAATAACCGGGTTGCCTCCCGCAAAGCGCTTTCTTTATAGCCATATAGCTAGGCTTCTTACTTGTTGTTTTATTGTGGACGAAGCTCATGAGGGAGCTTGAACTTTGGTGGTTCCCTCTTCCTTGGAAAGTGTTCCATGCACTTCTTGTGTGGAAACTGAAACTTTACATTCCCTTCCTTTGAATCAATGATAGCACCTGTGGTACGAAGAAAAGGTCTTCCAAGAATAATAGGACTAGAGGTTTTACCCCATGTCCATGATTAGAAAATCCACAGGCACAAAAGTCATATGTAACTCTACCATAACATCACTTACTTTTCCCAAAGCATGTTTAATAGAGTCATCAGCAAGTGCTAGTTCAATAGAGCATTTTTCAAGATTTTTCAATTCAAGCACTTCATATAGTTCTTTAGATAAAACAGAGACACTAGATCCTAGATCAAGTATGGCATGGTGTGTCTCTTTTCCAATAGTTACTAGTACCTTAGGTATCCACATATCCCCAAGCTTAGGTGGTATCATAGCCTCTTGGTTGTACCTAGCAATCTTTTCTTTCAAGACATGATTAGCAATATAAGAACCAAAACCTGCTTGGTTAGTGTTGATGGAAGGATCACTTGCAAATTTTTGTAAGATAGATATTAATTCATGCAAGCTACAATTTTCTAAGTCAAGCAAAGGATCCTTGACTTCATTAAGCATTTTAACTTCCTCAACTTCAACCTCTTTCATTACCCCAATAGATTCTTTAGCAACTCTCTCTTGCTCATGAATGTGTTCCCAAGACTTATTGATAACCTCTTGGCAATATTTTATTGTTTCCTCATGTTTTTGGGCTGTAATGATGCTCTTTAATGATGAGACTTCCTTAGTAAGCTGATCTACCCTTTCAAACAAAGCATCTTGTTTTTCAAACTTAGAGATAAATTCCTTATTAAGCTCTTTTTGGGTAGATATAAAAGATCTAATGGTGTTTTCCAAGTCACTAGAAACATTACCACTAGAAGCATATTTATTTGGCACATATGGGGGTTTATTATAAGAGTTATAATTGTTGTTACCATACCCATTATTACCATAGTTCCTAATGAAGTTGACATCAATATTTTCAGAATTGTTTCCAACTAGTTCTTGCAAAGGAACATTTTCAACACTAGGTTTATTAAGCAAAGCAAGAATAGTATCCATTTTAGATGACAAATCATTAGTTTCTTCAATAGAGTTCACTTTCTTAGAAGGATTAGGTGCCCTATCAGTATGCCATTGACTATAGTTTTGTAAAATGCTTTCCAATATATTTTTAGCTTCTACTATAGTCTTACTCATAAAAGCACCTCCAGCAGCAGAATCAAGTATGTTTCTAGACATGTAGTTTAAACCATTGTAGAAAGAGTGTAATATGGTCCATTCATTAACTCCATGTGAGGGACAAGTTCTAAGCATAAGTTTTATCCTATCCCAAGCCATAGCAACATGTTCATTTTCATTTTGCCTAAAAGAAAGGATGTTGTTTCTATTTTGCAAAATTTTAACAGGGGGATAATATTTCTTAATGAAAGCTTCTTTTAGATCATCCCAAGAATTAATACTACCAGATGGCAAGGAATGCAACCACTCTTTAGCTTTTCCTCTAAGTGAAAAAGGAAATAACTTCAGTTTTAGGATATCACTTTCCACATTTTTAAACTTTTGCATGTCACATATTTCAACAAAGTCATGAAGATGCATAGAGGCATCCTCCATAGCACTACCACCAAATTGTTCCCTAGTTATCAAGTTCAACAAACTAGGACTTACTTCATAACTCTCAGCATTTATCTTAGGTGTGGCAATAGCTCTCGTGATAAATTGATCATTAGGAGTGTTTGTGTAGTCACACAACTTAGTTCTTTCTCCCATTTTAGCAAGTTTTTTTTGGTATTTTTAATTTTTTATGCAAAACTGAAATAAATATGATATGATATGCAATGACACTAACAAAACAAATAAATTGCTTTGTAAGTAAAGATGGATAAGATGGTGCTCACGTAGGTGCAACCTCCCCAAGCTTAGGTGTTAGCACAAGTTGGTGACGTTGACTTTGTTGTGAGATGAATGCGATGATGCACACCCTTGGATAAATCTCTCAGCTACGATTCCCCGGCAACGGCGCCAGAAAACGTCTTGATGATCCCGAAGAGCAAGGCTTGATACCTGCAAAATAAACGGGATTAGGTTGAGACTCCAAGTGCAGAGTGTATAGTAAGTGGAAGACAGTTTTCCCCACGAGGGGTGACTCGAGGGTTTAATATCGAACTCTCGGGGAATCTGAAGTGGTAGATTTATCTTCTTATCCTTCTTTTGGTTACCTACAAAACAAGGTTAGATGTTTTGGTCCTCAACCTCACCTGTGGTTGTCAAGCACAAGGTGTAAGAATGATATCAGGATAGTTATGCAATGCAAACAAGAAATAAATATGCAATGATGGTGGATGCAATGATAAATGATATTTTTGGGTTTTTGAATGATGTATGCAAGATGAAAAGTATTTTTGTATTTTCGGATTTAATGATGGCTGAAAATAGAAAAGTGGTATATGGTGTTGGAAAGGTGTTTCTTATGATTAAAAATGGACTGGGGTTCATGGTTTCACAAATGCACTCTCTCTTTATAAAGTGGTAGACAATGGAACACACACAGTTAACATATGAGATTGCAACACAGGGTTTGATAACAAGTTACTTAGATATATGGGCATCACGTCCTAACATAGAGATCTTTTGGTTATTAACCTCTCTTATACTCCACCAAGATGCGAACTAAATCATAACACCTCAGTAATTAAGATAACTCAGAGTATAGCATTAAGTATCATGACATGAAGTGAAAATAAGAACATGCTAGATCTAGTCATGGAGTAGTGGCAATGGTCACGCCCACATCCCCGGTAGCATGGTATTTTAGTTTATCCCTAGTGAGGCAACAAAGTAAGGTAAAGATACCAAAGTGGATCGCAGAACTTTCTCTCACGTTCACTGCACTAGCCACCCCCCGTTACTCCAACTAATGCACACGTTCCCCCACACACGCTCTCATAAACATGCTTGATCAAAACAAGTAGACAAGAACGGGGTACATAATATGCATCTATACTCATAACTGAAACAAACATTGCAATCTCAAACATATATTAACTCATAAAGATCCACCACAAAGGTATTACAACGGTGACCGTAATCATGTTCAGCAGCTCATACGGTGCTAATTAGTGAAGCTCAAGAGAGGAGAGATACATAAGTTACTTCCACAAACCCATAGTCCAGAGGTGGACTACTCCCTCTTCATCATGGAGACGGTGGAGAAGTCGATGGAGAAGATGGAGACCACGCCGGCAGCGCCCCGCCGGAGTTTTCCCCCTCCAATCTGCAGCTCCTGATCTCCGTTTCGGTGTTTCTGTGTTTGTGCGGCGCTCCTTCCAGAGAACGTCGGGGGACCTTTTTATAGGCGTTTTTAGGTCAAGACGATGTCGGTGGAGAAAAGATCGAAGGCAACGGAGCCACGAGGCCCAAATGGGTGGGTCCCCTCGAGCCTCCGTTTGCTCGCTTCCTTCGCCCACTGGTCTTCTTCCTTCCAAATATTGACGCCCGTAAATTTCCAGGTGATTTCGTTGACGTTTGGGTCCCTGAAACATTAAAATAAGAAAACGGGGTTTTCTGCCTGTGCAGGGTTAATTCCATAAAAATAGGAAATAAATGAATATTCCAAAAATCATTATAAAACATTGATATAACCCTTATATGATGCAAATATGATTGGAATATAGCAATTAAAGTGCAAATTTCATGTATGCATTTTACATGCATCAACATCCCCAAGCTTAATCCATGCTCGTCCTCGAGTATGAAGATGATAAAACTAACATGGACTTTGCAATTTAATACTTAACAATGAATATCAAAGATGATTACTATTGCTACATATAGTCAAATGATTCATTCTTCAAAGGAGTAGCAATATGCAAATAGTTTATGAAGTGATATCAAGTATTCGAGACAAGGATGTTCATTGATAGTTCACAAAGTGTAACATGGTAGCAAGTAATATGGAACACATGTATGCATAATGATAAGTAGAACATCCTACAATGGTCATAGAGTGTAGATGAAAATCTGAATATGATAGGTGTACACTTTGGAAAGATGTATATGTGAGTAGAGGTAAAGCATGCATAAGTTTCATCCAACTTCCAAACTCTTCTACTTAAGTTAATGATTGCAATAAGGTATTCATTGGTGTCAAGCTCTCATTGCCCTATCATAGCATCTTGAATGATTAAGATTAAAGTGAAAGCAAATATGAGTAGTGTGCTTGATAAAGAATGGGTTGAATGTCTCATGCCCCTTGACTACAAGTACTTACACCATGTGTTACTCAAACTTGGGAAACAAAGCAAGTTCAATTAAATATCATTGTAAGCATAATAGTATCATCAAGAGCGTCAACTGGGGTACCTCTTGTCCCAAGATATGGAACAAGCCCATATCAAAATGACAAGACAAACAAACAAAATGAACAATCTCAACACCCTTTTTATTTACCATTTGGAATAGTTTTTTTTGCAAGGGTGTATCACGAAGATTCACCATAGTATGTAAGTAAATTTTCACCATGAATGATGCATGGCTTAGATTAGCGGCACAGGCGTCTCTCTAACCATTTACACAACACTCTTTATGTTTACTCCTTTGTTATGTAGAAAATGAAGTTCTACTGTACCGTGGACATCAGACGACTTAGTCTTGGACAATGTTGGTGGTTTTCTGCCTGCACGAGCTGTAACAAGGGTACGATGCCTTTTGGGAATGCGTACAGGTGTCCGAATTCAGATTGTCATGGGAAGGGCGCGATGCCCAGGTGATTATAATGATTGTATTCTAATATTGTATTTTGTGGGTTTTTTCTTCAATTTTTACGTTTTGTGTTTTGTAGGTATCGAATTTGTTTCATCGGCGATAATGGTGACGATGAGGTCGAGTTGGTTTTCTTTGACAAAGCCGGCAAGGAACTCATTGGCAAGCCGGTCATGACTCTTCTTCATTCCAGGGTTCCTCCGGGCTTAATGCTGAGGAGGCTGTTCAGTTTGGACGGACGGATCAATTGATTCCAAAAGAACTAACCGCCGTTTTGTCCAAGAAATTTCATCTTGTCGTTTCTGTGACAACGAAGA
The DNA here is from genome assembly GCA_947311845.1 of Poa pratensis. Taxonomy (NCBI): domain Eukaryota; kingdom Viridiplantae; phylum Streptophyta; class Magnoliopsida; order Poales; family Poaceae; genus Poa; species Poa pratensis. The sequence goes on from CAMZMU010000058.1 coordinate 17,806,310, forward strand.
GCTTTGAACCGGACTCGGAAAAGCCGTCTTACCAAGTTCTTCGGATAGATGCTCAGTATGGGAGCCAATCTCACGCTCCAACTATCCGTCGTAATACGGGTCTAGCATTGGCTTCATCTAGCAATTCCAGTGGTAGTGTGTTGAGCTCTCTTGATAAAAACTTAGCTACAGAGGTTGAAGCTGATACGGTCGTTTCCGACAGTGTGATTTCTGATCATGTTGATGCTCCGTCCTCTGCTGGCGAGGGTTCCTCCGCGGTTAGTTTCTGTAATATATTAATTTGTTTTAACCTGGTGTCGTCTCTTTTCGATTTTTTTTAATCTTACGGTCTCCACCCGACCCAGCCGACTCCACTCGGTTTGGCCGACTCCGCCCGGCCGACTCCACTCGCTCTAGCCGACTCCACGCGGTCCAGCCGACTTCACCCGCTCCGGCCGACTCCACTCGATCGGCCGACTAATATTATTAATTTGTTTTATCCTGGTGTCATCTCTTTTCGATTTTTTTATCTTACGGTCTCCACCCGACCCGCCCGACCCCACTCGGTTTGGCCGACTCCGCCCGGCGACTCCACTCGCTCTAGCTGACTCCACGCGGTCCGGCCGACTTCACCCGCTCCGGCCGCCTCCACTCGATCCGGCCGACTAATATTATTAATTTGTTTTATCCTGGTGTCGTCTTTTTTCGATTTTTTTATCTTATGCTCTGTAAATAGGTTGTTTCTCGAGATGAACCCTTGGCTACCCCACCGTCCGTTGTGAAGCCGTCTTCTGGGCCGAAAGCTCCTGCGACTGGGTAGGTTGTCTCTGTTTTGATCTCATAAATATTACTCTTTACCTGGAGTCGGCACCGTGGTGTCGACAGTATGGAGTCGGCAGCGTGGAGTCGGCATCGTGGAGTCGACAGCATGGAGTTCTAAGCCTTTCCCCCTTTGCTGTAGTGATGGAAAGAGTAATAAGGTTCGAGGCGTTAAGAAGGTTCTGTCGTTTCGGGAGGAAGTTGTGAAGCCGGCTCCGCAGGTCACGATTGACGAGGTGATTGCTTGTGATCGATTTGTCATTGGTTAATGGAGAATCCGGATCTTATTTCGCAAGTAATATTTATCCTCTTTGCCAGGCTGTGGTGACTGCCGTGGGAGATCCGGATGTTCCGCCTGTCCCTCCGTCTTTGTCTGAAAAAAGGTTCGTTTCTATTGCTGTGCTGGGTTCTGTAGCAGGTTCTCTACATGATATCTTAATTTGTCTTTTTTATTGAGCCATATATCCGGATTGTTTACAGGACTAGGGCACAGAAAGCACAGCAAAACCAAACAAAGAGGAAAAGGAACTAGATGAGGGTGATGATCGTGATTTTCATTTCGTTGCGTGCTATGTAGTTGGTGTGTAGTTATACTTCAATTTATGTTGTAACGGTTAATCTGTGGATCCGTCAATTTGTTCATGTTCAATGACGTACTATCATGTAGTTTATTTTTCCACTGAGTTGTCAAAGGAACGTAGGTAAGGCCGACTCTAGGGGGTCGACCGGATCGACGTGCGTTAGGCGGAGAAGGCCAGTCCCGCCGACTCCAGGGAGTTGGTTGAAGCGGCGGTGTAGTAAGATTGAGAATTTATCCACGTCGTCTACATTTTTAAGACGTTTTTATTTTCATAGGGTAAAAATAATGACTTTACCGTCGTGATCAAGTGGTGTGTTCACTTTCGATGTTGTCTCTCTGTGTTGTAACGTGTTTGCTTTCTGCTTGACTGGCATGGGCTTCTCCGTTGATTAATGATGAGAGAGGATGTACGGGCAGGACATTAAAGTCGTCATACCAGTTAAGAAAACGTTGTCGGGTACGCCTATCCCGGACGAGAAACAACTGAGAGCCGGCTTAATCGGACAAAGCTGAACGCAGAAAAGGTCATACCCGTCTTGCAAAGAACATAGAAGATAACGCCAGTGGGTGGCGTCAAGGATCCGTCGGTTTGAGGCCGTTGGTCAATAATTTGCTGACATAACGGCATTCACTATGACTCCATGACAGCGTAGCCTACACAGAGAGCCAATGGATATGCATGAGTACCTTGATTATTTATGTCGTGCGAGCTGTCCCTGTGCAAAGAGTGTCTAAATTTCACTTCAGATTCGCAGAGGCTAACGTCTGCAAATCGCCACATTAGAGGGTGTTGAATATATTTGTACGTGTATAGGTTAGGGTTTTGTATATTGTACCTGCAGTGTCTCTCTCCCCATGTATTCCTGGGAGACTAGACCCGGTCATACCCCTGTACCTATATATGTGCCCCGTGCACGATCAATCAAATCATCGATGCACCAAACAGTCTCTAACATGGTATCAGACCACCGTATCGGTCCCTAACCCTAGCTTCCACCCCACCTAGCCACCGCCCCGGGCTCCTCCCCTGCCGCCCGCCGCCGCCTCCTGGCCGCCGTCGCCGCAACAGCCCCCGCCGCCGCTACCCTCTGCCGCCGCCTCTTGGCCGCCGTCGCCGCAGCATCCCCCGCCGCCGCTGCCTTCCACGCAGCCGCCGCGCCCTACCCTCCCTTCTCTCCACCATGTCGTCGACACCGGCCTCCTCCCGCACCAACCCCTTCGCTGGACCCGATCCCGCTGTCATCCGCGAGATCAAGATCCGGGAACGAGTTCCTGTGACCCTCGACGCCTCCCACGCCTCCTACCACCCTTGGAAGACCTACTTCGCTCTCCTTTTCCGCGAGGAGAATCTCCTGGATCACGTCGATGGCTCCACCGACTCGCGCGTCATGGCGGCCGATCCGAGTGGACCGTGATCGACGCCACGCTCATCAGGTGGTTCTTCACCACCATCTCGCGCGATCTGTTCCACATTGTCGTCACCGACAGCGATGATGCCGCTGCCGTGTGGGTCAAGCTGAACGGCTTCTTCACCGACAACAAACTTCAGCGGTGTGTCTTCTTGCAGCAGAGTTCTTCGCCTGCCATCAGGACGACAAGACCATCGACGAGTATACTCGTCGTCTCAAGCAGTTGGCGGACGACCTCCGCGACATCGGCCAACCCATCGGTGATGATTTCCTCCTCAGCACGCTCACCGCCAACCTCAATGAGGATTTCGGCCATGCTGCTGCAGCACCTCTCCTTGATACCGGATCCCTCCTTCCCCAAGTTCGTGGCGTACTTGAAGCTGGAGGAACGCCGGATGCGCGGGGTGAAGCAGCGTGCGCAGCATCAAGCCCTCGCCGCCGGACATCGCGTGGCGCACCACCGTCGCAGCCCACCCCGCCAGGGTTCTACGCTGCAACCTCCCGCCGCTCCCCACAGCAGCTCAGTGGTGGACGCCGCGGCAACCGCCGCAGAGGCCGCAAGCAGCCCCAGCAGCAGGCCACCGAGGGACGGCCAGGCACCCGGGGGGGTCCGCGCCCGCCCCAGCCCACCCCTCCCTGGACGTACGGCACCAATCCATGGACCGGCGTTGTCCATGCTTACTCTATGCCGGTGCCTCGGGCACCCGCACCGAGCCTCTTCGGGGCGCATCCGTCAAGCCACCAGGCCTACTTCGCCGCGCCTGCCGCGGCGTCCCCGGGCGCCTCCTACCCGGCCTTCGGCGCTGCGCCCCATGGTGCCTCCTACCCGGCCTACTTCACGCCGCCGACAGCTGCTGGCCCTACAGCCGCGCCACCACCTGGCGGGCACCCACCCCAGGTGCCGCCCCCGTGGGATCCAGCACTCCTCGCCGCGCTACACTCGGTGCCGTCCCCCAGCAACTATGGAGGCGGCGGTGACTGGCACATGGACACGGGCGCCACCGCCCACATGACATATCATCCCGGTAACCTTGCGTCTTCCACTCCTGTTCAAACTTCTACTCGCATCACCGTCGGTGACGGTTCCTCCTTACCCATTACTCATGTCGGTCATAGGTCTTTTCCTTCCACATCCACTCCCATTACCATGTCTAATGTTCTTGTGTCTCCTAATTTAGTCAAAAACCTTGTTTCTGTTCGCCGTCTTACTCGTGAGAATCCCGTTACTGTTGAATTTGACGCCGTTGGTTTTTCTGTGAATGACGCCGTACGGATGGTTCTCCACCGATGTGATAGCCCCGACGAGCTCTACCCGGTGCACCCTCCTGCCGCCACCACCACCACTCGTCCAGCCGCCTTCGCCGCTAGCGTCGACCTCTGGCATGCTCGTCTCGGCCATCCTAACTCCACCGTCTTGCATCAGATTCTCCAGAGTTTTTCATTCACTTGTAATAAAGCTGAACACCATACTTGTGAGGCCTGCCGTCTCGGCAAACACGTGCGTCTTCCTTTTAGCGAGTCTACCACTATTTCCACTTTTCCTTTTCAGTTGTTGCATAGTGATGTTTGGACGTCCCCGGTTGCTAGCAACACGGGTTACATATATTATTTGGTGATTTTGGATGATTTTACTCATTATGTGTGGACATTTCCCCTTCGTCGCAAGTCCGACGCTCTCGCCACTCTCACCGATTTTTATTCCTATGTCCAAACTCAATTGGCCGTCCCATTCTCGCCCTTCAAACTGACAATGGAAAAGAGTTTGATAACGCTGCTGTCCGCCACCTCCTCGCGTCGCACGGCACCGTATTTCGCCTCACTTGTCCTTACACGTCCCAACAAAATGGCCGTGCTGAGCGCGTCATTCGCACTCTTAACGACTGTGTCCGCACGTTGCTTTTCCACTCCAACGTTTCTCCTAGGTTCTGGCCGGACACACTCGCCACCGCCACTCTTCTCCTTAACATCCGCCCTTGTCGTCCTCGCTGGAATTATACTCCTCATCAGCTCCTTTTCGGTGTCCCTCCTTCCTACGATGGTCTCCGGATTTTCGGGTGTCTTTGTTATCCTAGCACCGCATCCACCACCCCTCATAAACTCGCTCTGCGTTCGGTTCCTTGTGTCTTCCTCGGTTACCCCTCTAACACCAAAGGTTACCGGTGCTATGATCCCGTGTCCTACCGTGTGTATACTTCGCGACACGTTTACTTTGATGAGCTGGTTTTTCCATTTCAGCAGGCACCTACTACATCAGCGCCCTCGAGCAGTGATGCGGCCCCGGCTGCGCCCGCGCCCACCGTGGTCCCGGCTGCACCCCCCGCGCCCTCGGAGTCCTCGGCACCTCCTGCCTCGCCGGCATCCCCGGCTACGCCGGCCGTGGCCGCACCCCTCACCGGTGCAGTCACACGCGCTCGGACCGGGACTCGGCGTCCCAACCCGCGCTACACCGACCCCGCGTACACCTACGCTGCGGCTACCTCGACTCCGTCTCCACTACCCTCCTCCGCTCGCGCCGCCCTTCGGGATCCGAACTGGCTTGCCGCTATGCGAGAGGAGTTTGACGCCCTCCAGCGCAACCGTACATGGCAGCTCGTGCCGCGACCCCCTAACGCCAATGTTATCACTGGCAAGTGGGTCTTTCGGCATAAGACTCGCCCGGACGGTTCTCTCGAGCGCCATAAGGAGCGTTGGGTGGTACGTGGCTTTCGTCAGCGAGGAGGCGTGGACTTCACCGACACCTTCGCCCCGGTTGTCAAACCGGGCATGATTCGCACCGTTCTCCAGCTCGCCGCCTCTCGCGCCTGGCCGGTTCACCAGCTCGATGTCTCCAATGCTTTCTTGCATGGACATCTCGCCGAGCAGGTGTTCTGCCAGCAGCCCACCGGCTTCGTCGACAGCGCCTTCCCCGACCATGTGTGCCTGCTCTCCCGTTCGCTTTATGGGTTAAAGCAGGCGCCTCGCGCTTGGTACCAGCGGATGGCAGGCTTCCTTCAGCAGCAGGGGTTCCGGTCCACCGGTCTGATGCCTCCCTGTTTGTGTACCACCAGGGTGCTGCCACCGCGTACCTCCTCCTGTATGTCGACGACATCATCCTGACTGCGTCCTCGACGGCTCTCCTGCAGCAGATTACGGCTCAGCTCAGCGCTGAGTTCGCCCTCAAGGACTTGGGGGCCCTTCACTACTTCCTCGGCATCGAGGTCGTCCGCCGCGACACTGGCTTCTTCCTGCATCAGCAGAAGTACGCGCATGAGGTTCTGGAGCGCGCAGGCATGCTTAATTGCTCCCCTGCCACTACACCTGTCGACACGAAGGCCAAGGTATCCGCCGTCGAGGGCTCTCCGGCGTCCGATGCTGCCTTCTATCGCTCCATCGTCGGGGCTCTACAGTACCTCACGCTGACGCGGCCGGACCTACAGTATGCTGTCCAGCAGGTGTGTCTTCATATGCACGCTCCGCGTGACACCCACTGGACTCTGGTGAAACGGATTCTTCAGTACATCCGTGGCACCATGTCCATGGGGCTCACCCTGACGGCCTCTCCTGACACCAGCCTCGTCGCCTACTCCGACGCCGACTGGGCTGGGTGTCCCGACACCAGACGCTCCACCTCCGGATACTGCGTCTACCTCGGCCCCTCCCTGATCTCGTGGTCGTCTAAGCGACAACCCACGGTTTCACGTTCGAGCGCCGAGGCGGAGTACAGGGCTGTGGCTAACGCCGTGGCTGAGTGCTCCTGGCTCCGACAGCTACTGCAGGAGTTACTATGCGAGGTTCCCAAGGCCACGATTGTCTACTGTGACAATGTCTCCGCGGTATACCTTTCGGCTAACCCTGTTCATCATCGCCGGACGAAGCATATCGAGCTCGACATTCACTTCGTTCGGGAGCACGTTGCCCTTGGTCGTGTTCGAGTTCTACACGTACCCACCGATCAGCAGTTCGCCGATGTGATGACGAAGGGCCTTCCTACTTCGACCTTCGAAAGTTTTCGGTCCAGTCTGTGCGTCACTGGCGACGCTTCGACTGCGGGGGGGGGGGGGGGGGGGTGTTGAATATATTTGTACGTGTATAGGTTAGGGTTTTGTATCTCTCCCCATGTATTCCCTGGGAGACTAGACCCGGTCATACCCCTGTACCTATATATGTGCCCCGTGCACGATCAATCAAATCATCGATGCACCAAACAGTCTCTAACAGAGGGCTTCTAAACTGACGTATCACCCTGTTAATTGACGTAATGATCGGGGATGTTAGACGGCTTTCTGGCTACCCTGACAGAGCTACCATAATCGCCAATGTTATTGAGAATCATTTACTGTAGTGAGCAGCCATTGTTTCTCTACTCGCTCGCTTAACGGCACACGTTAAAGCATCTGACTGATAAGATTCTACGCAGACCCTCTCCGCCTTGCCTTGGGAAGGAACGAACATCATCACAACACCACGGCCTCCCACGCGCCAGAGGGCACATTTCCCCGCCTTCGTCTATTCCCTGAGATAGAAATGACTCCACACGATCCGGCCGACTCCACCCGATCCTGCCGACTCCATCCGAGCCGGCCGACTCCACGTGGGATGCGGCTGTAGCGGTTGGCGGTACCCTTATTGTTTGTTTGGTGTGAAGAGCACGCGTCACCGATGACGTCGGCTATTCGGTCGGTCGGCTTTACCACCGGAGTAGAGACCTTTTCTCTTCATTGTTGGAGCATTGGCACCTGGAAGATAGTTGTTTGAGCTCCTTAACATCGATCGCCTGTTTATATGGAGTGAATTTAATACTGTCTATTTTGTTTCATGTGCCGACGTTTTTTTACCACTTTGCCCTTCCTGTATAGTTGGTTGACTTTGAGGTAGCTCCTCCATGTTGCCGACTCCATGTTGCCGACTTCACCTTTCCGACTTCACCTCTCCGACTCCATGTCGCCGACTGCACGTTTATGCCTTTCTGATGAGTGAAAAATAGCGGCCGTTTCCCGTTATTAGTTGTGTCAGCGGTGTATGTCTAATTTTTGGCCATATATATTTGGGATCATTTAATATAGCGGGTGGTCATCTTCTGTCGTGCTGTTTCCTGTCAGTAACATAATGTAGTTCGTACGGTGGCTTACGTCAGCCTACGCGTAATGATTCAGTAGCTAAATGTACTCCACGGTGTCGACTCCACGCTGCCGACTCCACGGTATGTCTTTGTATCGTGTTTGTCTGGGAAGACTTCTTTAACCTGATGTGCAGACCCTCGCCGTCCTGCCTCGGGAGGGAACGAGAATCATCACGACACTACGATTTCCCACGTGGCAAATACAGCTGTTCGGTTTTTCCTATCCATCGGCATGTTGCCGTGTCGTTTGTGCATTCTGTAGCTGTTGAGAAGGTCGTACCGCTTACTTGTGCTTGACCAAACTATGAGAGACAGGTGTTATATAACGAGGCAAGTAGGCGAGACGGCTTCGGTCTCTATGATTTTCTTATACTGTTACCACTGAGTGTCAATGTCAGAGACACGATGCCATTAGTTCCAAGAAAATTAACCATGGGGTGTGCGTTGGAGGTTTTCCCGGGTAAGGACCATCAACGTGCTCTTGAGCTGCCTGAAGAAATTGAAAATATTGAGCGCTCCCATGTGGTAACTTTATATTTCTTTCATTCTTTCTGTGGGCTTGTCTTTAACTTGTGGAGTGAGGCTCCTATTTTTCTACCGGTGTGGAGCTTATTACCGTGAAACTACTTTATGTAGGCTGATCTTCTGTCACGTGCGACGGTATCGGTTCTAGAAGAAAATCCTTTAGCTAATCAGGGTAAGCGTGTTTTGATTTTGCAAGGAGAGCTAGAGGATGCTCGAGTCAAGGCGGGAGTGAATAAGGTTAAGATCGTGGACATTGAGGATCGGCTTAAGAAATCGGTCTCCAGTGCTGATATGTGCATCAAATTCAATGAAATTCAACGTAGACACGACAGAGAAAACAAACGTATTAACGGGGTCTGTGATACGTTAACGAAGAAAACTCGTGCGCTAAAGAGAAAAAATATCTTCTTGATGCATGATCTCATTGACTGCAGAAAGGAACATGATTATTTTTCGTTTCTATCTATTGAACACAAGAAAAAATGGAAGTGCAGATCGAGGGGGTAACTCGATTGATTAAAAGCTTTGTTAACTTAGTCGATGTGTGCACTTGAGATTGTTTAGGTTTGTTCTAACAGGACTTTTCTTTTGTTTATGAGCTCTTATCATCATGTGTGTCATCTTATTGTTTATTACTCTTATTATGGACATAGGCTCCTTTGATGTTTCACTGGGCTTGTCTCCGGAGGATCGTTTAAAGTGGACATGTCAGGTGATGAAGAAGTTGAAGGTGGCAGCAGTTGACTTGCTCAAGTGTCTAATTCCATCGGAAGACGTTCCAAGCAACATGCATGACCTGGTCAGAACGTTACGCCGGGCTTCTTTACTTATAAAAGAATGGAAGCAGTCCGCCGCTCGACAAGGAGCCTGTGTCGTTTGGACGCTTGTGAGGTCTTATCATCCCAACTTAGACATCGGTGTCGTCTCGAAGGGATTGTCGCGTGAACATTGTGACGGGCGGCCGTTTACTGTCATAGATCGTGAGGCTATCATCGCGTATGTTCGTAGGTACGCGGCGAGGGCTGGAAGCTTCGTGATACGGGGATATATGTCCCTGATATTAAAACTTCACTTGTGTAGAACGCCATGTAAATATTACTGCTTCATGTTTTTTTGATGAAGATGATATGTGTTTCATGATGGTTTGTGTTATCCAAATGTATTGACGTGCTGGTTCGATTATTTTCATTTGTTTTCTCGCTAACGGTTAGTTACTAAGACCAGCCTCCTCTAGAGTTTTTTCGAGTTGGATGCGGGAAGAAGGCCTTACATTCGGTGGAATATAAGTTATTGTTACCATTTATCGTCGTGCACGGTGGTTAAATAGAGCCGACTCAAGATTTGTGGGCGAAACGTGGTGCTGTCGCGTTTTCTTCTCGTGCCGACTCCAAGGGCGGTTCGTTAAGACGGGCAAGTTAGTATGACAACCCCGGGGAGCAAAGGGGCAAAAATTACAAGACAATGACAGATGTGAAACGACCTGACGATTATTCTGAATGTACCTGATGTTCATGCGATATGCCTTGCCGGCTTACTGGGCTGCTGTCCTCAGGATTAGTCATGTTTCTATGTTTTCTTTGGCGGTGTGACTTTCAGGTCGAACTGTTTAGATATGGAGTGTTACGCGTAAGCCGACGTAACCCGTCGGGTGTTCGTGTTGTTTTGACTGGCAACGTGGGTACAGTTTTGCTTCGTACGTCCTCTTATGTCCGTATTGTGTTGAGCCGGTCCATGACCATCGCTTTGTCGTAATTGTGAGTCGGCGTGTCGTTATTCTTTGGTCCTATACACAGACCTTCGACTTGCATCGGTACGTAAGGATAGAATAGACTATAGGTTTGTTGGTTCGCTCCTCGTGGGGGCGGTGTTGTTGCTAATCGTTCTGGTCGATACGTAAGTCGTCCTCTTTATTTCTCCCTTTTTGATTGGTTTTATGTCTTTTATTTGTCCTGGATCGCGTTATACTGAACGTTACATTTGCCGTCACATGGAGTGTGCTGATCTCCAAGCCGTTATCCCAGTGGCTCAGGATAGTGAAAGTCATCGTGGAGCCGGCGACCACCGAGTCAGCAGGACAGGAACTCGGAGCGGATAAAGAAACAACGACTGCCATGTGTATTAAATGATGCCCAATGAGACTGTCGAGTATCTGGACTTTTCTATCTACAACTACGAGTGGACAGTATCCAACGCTCGCTAACGGTGTCTTGTGTCTTGCTATCGTAGTATGACGACGCCTATCACAGAGTATTTCCCTCGGGTTAGTTCTCCATTTTTTTGTTGATGCTAACTTGCTTTATTTCACCTTAGGTGAACATCCCTGTTGTTCGGGTCGTTATATCAAGACAGTACATTTTGCAGCAAGTCTTGGAGGCCCTTGGAGTTAGTAAGTGCGATGTTACAACAGCTGATTTTGGATCAGACAAGGTTATTGCTATGATCACCATCGACATTCCACCGCACGGTGATGTTTTTCGGAACCAGGTGATAACCCCCAAGAGCAGGGGATCACTGTAGCACCTCTCAATGTGGAAGTAGGGTGTCGATCCGCACGAGCAACAAGGAAAAGTTATCTATTCCCTACAACTAAAGTGTCACAAGTTTTAGTTGATTATGCAATAAACAAGTTTAAAGAACAAGATGGTTGATTTAATGGATGGAAGTTTAACGTAACAAAACAAGAATGTAAAAGTGTCCCAATCCTCTTCAATGCAAGAGGACAAGACAAAGGTTTCTCTTATAGGAACAACTAGCTGGGTGGCCCGCGCAATTGCGCGGCTAGCGTTGATATAACGAAATACTGTTATCTAATGTATAATTTTTCTTATAGATACTATATTCTATTTTATATAAATTAGAATATATAAAGAATGATTTTGGATACTCAGCTTGTTGAGCTTCCAACTGCTTCCACGTTATATTCTACTTCCTCCGTTGCTAAATGTAAGATGTTTTAGATGTTATACATGTTGTTTACATGCATAATAAAATGTGTGAACATACACATGAAACATGTCGAGATACATTTGTGTGCATATGAATGTGGACAAAAAAAAATTAAAATCTTATATTTGGGAACCAAGGGAATACGTGATAAAAACATATGTGCATGTTAAAAATAGCGAACATGTATACCTTCGTTGTTTAGACATCCAAGTTATTTTATGCCGAAGTGGACTATTCCATTAATGTTCTTATTGTTAGATGTTATACATGTTGTTTACATGCATAATAAAATGTGTGAACATACATTTGTGTGCATATGAATGTGGACAAAAAAAATAAAATCTTATATTTGGGAACCAAGGGAGTACGTGATAAAAACATATGTGCATGTTAAAAATAGCAAACATGTATACCTTCGTTGTTTAGACATCCAAGTTATTTTATGCCGAAGTGGACTATTCCATTAATGTTCTTATTGTTTCAAAGTCGCAATCAATTATGTCTTAGGGCTTGTGCAGTGATTTTCCCATGTCATGTAACATTAACTATGGGTAATATACCAGATAGGTACATTCAGAATATTACTTACCGATTATGGTGGTTACAGCAATACCGCCTCTTCCTTGCATATCAATGACCAACACGTTTCTTCTGGTGGTGGTGGCCTTCCTCAGGCGGGTGGTGGTACGGCGTCGCCGGTGCTGGCTAGGTGTTTCGGGAGAGTGGTGGTGGATCCAATCGTGATTCTTCCAGGGAGCTCAGGGGGTTTTGTGCAATTTGCAGGGTCTTCTTTGTAATTTCTTTTCTTTGTTGGACCTGTTTGTAAGTTGTACTCAGTTCCCTGATTATAAGTGTTGGATCCTTTCCTCAAAAAAAAAAAAAAAATGACCAACACGTTTCTGCTTGTTGCGGGTACTTATAGTGCCCAGCAATCAAAGAATTCTTGTCTGCACAGCAAATTATCAATACTAACAAAACAATCATGTCAGGGTATATCGTAGCAATGAAGTGGTTCCAATAAAAAATATTTACTCTCTCAAGAAACGCCAATCTAATAAAAAACAATCAGACCTTGACCCGTAGCAAATACTACATGACTTGATAAATCTACTCGTGGTTTTCAGATGCTCTAGGCACCGACTTACTTACACCTATTTTTCTAGGGAATAAATAATTAAGTATTCTCCATGACATAGACCTCTCAACCCACCGGACGCTCTGCCTCATCGACGGTGACAAACTGAGGCCACGCTCCGTCTGCATGAACCCATAATTTCTTGAGTTAAAATGACTATGAACCAGGTGAACATTGTCTCACCCTCGTGTTCTTTCTTAACAAAGCATCCGATTCAATATGTTTCCAATATAACATTTCATTCTCCTGCAAGCAAATGAAATGAATAGTCAGTGATTTGCTGATGTACGATGATGATGCCTTGTAGTAGGGAATAATTTAAGCCCATCCAGAATTTAGGCCTAGCTGATGTACGACGATGATGCCTTGTAGTAGGGAATAATTTGTGTCGAGAAAAATACATGGTACCAAAGATAACATACCTCTGAACCTGAAAAAAAAAACTTGATGAATCGTATTTTTATCTAAGATATTTTCTTTTACATGTACAACCCAGATCAGTATTGAGCCTTCTATTTTTTTTTTTTGGAACCACAAATTGTTAGGCGTTGCCTGATTATCCTGAAAGTACTGTTTTTTAGACTACACGACCGTGCACAAACTTACTGAAACAGATAAGAGAGTGTACCAATTAAGTAACAGCATATGTGGGAATTAGATATAGCGTGACATATATTATTTTGAACAGGCTCATGGAAGATCCCGATTTTTTTTTTACCATTGCAAACTCTACAGATATTTCCTATATTCTTGAAAGGGTTTAACAGTGCCATCGGAGATGAGTAACTTCAATAGAGAGTGCAATTTCCCCATATAGGAACCAACGGAGTATGGCATATGAAGCAAAAAAGAGGAGACATACAGTGTTGAAAAACAATATAGTCTCTCGTCAAGACTGCAGCTTCGTGAGATGATTGAACCTTCAACTTGCATCTAAGTGAAGCATCGACATAACCTTGATCAGTCAGTTCATCCCTGTGCGTGGGTGATGGCTTCTGTGAGCTTGCTCCGACGGCTAGAACCCTGCTGCGCTGCCGCCATGTCATGTATCTACATGAGCGACCATCATGAACACCAGCAACTTAGATCGATCTAATCGTCAGCGTAGCTATTTGTCGCCGTAACTTCAGTCTGCCGGACGTTGGAGAGTCGCCTATCCAGCTGACTGATCGTCAGCAACATAGATCGATCTGATCTTCAGTATGGCTAGCAGCAGATGATGGAAGTTGGTATCCACGAACCTGCATAAGGAAACAATCTGTTGGTATGTAGCGGTAACATCAGTAACAATCTATTAGATGCAAAATCTGAATTCTAACCTGATGAAACGATCTATTGCTTAACGTGATCTTACTTTTTGCTAGCCGGAGGTGCGGTGAGGAGCTGCGGCCATGGCGGCGGCCGGACCAGGAGTGAAGGCGAGCTCAGTGGTAGGCGGAATTCTTCGAGGTGGCGATGGCCGAAGGAGCGGCGAAGGGAGGCCGTGGAGGAGGCGATCGTGGCCACGGCGGCAAGGTCAGCGAGGAAGCCGAGCTCCTTCATGTTTTTGTGCTCCGCCTTGTGGTCGCCGGCCGGAGTCGTCCCGCACCTCCTTCTTCACGTAGCATACCAGCCGCAGCTGGTCGCCAGCCAGCGTCGTCCTGCAGCTTCTTCTTGACGTAGCAGCTCGTGTTTGATTTCCAGGTTCGTTGCCGACGTCTGATTTGGTGGTGTCCAGGCGTAAGAGGTTCCTTCGGGCCTATATTAGCTGAGGGATTATAGGTACCGTATACTTCCTAAACTTAGTTTTTTTCTTTCCAAATTCTTGTACGTGTTGAGGCCGGACAACTATCGCCCGTTTCAGCTTCCATGTGGAATTGCGTAAATCTACACCGTTTGTACATCATAGTTACGTGGTGCTAAATCTTCACCGTTGATTGTCTTGTGCTTTAATTATATAATAGATGGACATGGGTTCATGGGTTCACTCAATCTCTCTCCCATCTATGGTGATTATCATGTTATAGATAAAAAGTACACACAATTGTCATGCTTTAATGGTAAACTTCTATGACGGCTACATGTCCTAAAACACATAGTTGAAAGAAGTACTCATTTGTGTTGCTAGGTCACCCTCGTAAGGCTAGCGTGGTTGCTGTCACTCCCACATCATACTCTTCCTTTTTACCCCCAGATAAAGGATGTTGGGCTGTATTTCACATGTCACTCAATACATATGCCGTTGTCACATCGGCCATCCCGTACCTACATACATCATACTTCATAATGGACAATATTCTAAACACTAGTGCAATGATTCATATTTCGTGTGCATGACCACATCTCTCTCATCTATCCACACTTGGTGGTGTCAATCACCTCATGACAAGGATAAACAAGGCATTATGCATAAATCAAACCATCACATGTATCATAGAATATCTCCAAAGTATGACAAACCATAGAAATCCCAACATGACGGTAAATGCATAACATAATATCATCTCATACCACAATATCCACCATAGGAATTACAAAGATAGTTCCATAATCATGCAAGGCACATCATATGGACTTCAACAATGATCATACATAGAGAGATTGATCAAGTTACCACCACAAACCCAAAGTCCAGGGGGTGGACTACTCCCCCTTCATCATGGAGACGGTGGAGAAGTCGTTGGAGAAGATGGAGACCACCCCGGCAGCGCCCGCCGGAGTTTTCCCCCTCCAATCTGCAGCTCCAGGTCTCTGTTTCGTGGTTTCTGTGTTTCGGCGGCGCTCCTTCCGAAGGGCGTCGGGGACTATTTTTATAGTCGGTTTTAGGTCAAGACGGAGTCGTGGGCGAAAAGATCGACGGCAACGGAGCCTCGAGGCTCCAGATGGTGGGTCCCACGCGGCCAGATTCCTTGGCCGCGTGGGCCACCCTCTTTTGGGCCTCGGGCCTCCGCTTGTTCGCTTCCTTCGCTCCCAAGTCTTCTTCCTTCCAAAAACTGATGCTCGTAAATTTCCAGGTCATTTGGACGTCGTTTGGGTCCCTGAAACATTAAAATATGGAAAATAGGGTTTTCTGCCTGCGCAGGGTTAATTCCATAAAAATAGGAAAATCATGAAATATTCCAAAATCATTATAAAACATTGATATAACCCTTATATGATGCAAATATGATTGGAATATAAGTAATATAGTGCAAAGTTCATGTATGCATTTTACATGCATCAACATCCCCAAGCTTAACCAATACTCGTCCTCGAGTATGAAGGTGATAAAACTAACATGGACTTTGCATTTAATACTATCAATGGATATCAAAGATGATTACTATTGCTACATAGAGTCAAATGATTCATTCTTAAAAGGAGTAGCAATATGCAAGATAGTTTATGAAGTGATATCAAGTATTCAATGCAAGGATGTTCAATGATAATTCACAAAGTGTAACATAAAAGAAAGTACTATGGACCACATGTATGCATAATGAAAGAAAGAACATCCTATAATGGTCATAGAGTATTGATGAAAATCTGAATATAAAAGGTGGACACTTTGGAAAGATATATATGAGTAGAGGTAAAGCATGAATAAGTTTCATCTAACTTCTGAACTTCTCTACTTAAGTTAATGATTGTAATGTGGTAATCCTTGGTGTCAAGCTCTCATTCCCCTATCATAGCATCTTGAATGATTAAGTTTAAAGTGAAAGCAAATATGAGTAGTGTGCTTGACAAAGTACAGGTTGAAAGTCTCATGCCCCTTGAATACAAGTACCTACTCCATGTGTTACTCAACTTGGGAAACAAAGCAAGTTCAAGTTAAATATCATTGTAAGTAATAATAGTATCATTAAGAGCGTCAACTGGGGTACCTCTTGTCCCAGGATATGGAACAAGCCCATATCAAAATGACAAGACAAACAAACACAATGAACAATCTCAACACCCTTTTTATTTACCATTAGATAGCTTTTTATTGTAAGGTGTATCACAGAAGGTTCACCATAGCATGTAAGTAAATTTCCACCATGAATGATGCATGGCTTAGATTAGCGGCCCAGGCGTCTCTCTAACCATTTATACAAACTCATTTAAACCTACTTCATTTCCACATTTATTTCACCCATGGTAAGCATCCATAAACAAAAGTACATGATATCAACTAAATGAAATGAAGTGCATGTTGAAAGCTTGCCATGTGACAGCACATATGAGCTAACTCTCAACCAAAGACATTTGTCAAGCCCACAACATCATAATTTTAATCACAATGGGTCATGTTTTATTATGCAATGAAAGTAAAGTGTGCATCAAGTTCGAGAGAGCTCTATAACCAACTTTTCCCATAACAATCAACAACATAAGCATTTTCATTCAGAGGTATAGATAACAAAATATCATGATAAACATACTCGGAATAGCATAAAGCTAATAGGTAGATATGGTGGACTCACTGGAAAAACTTTGGTTGAAGGTGTTGGAAACAAGTTTTTACTTGTTGGAATTTTTGGGCTAGCAAGAGGGAGAAAGTTGACCATCTAAATGCATGCATGAGTGTCCATAGAACTAACCAATCCATGTTAAACAAAGTAAATAACATTCAGCATCAAAACATGAATAAAAGATAGCTCTTGATAAAATACTTGCAAATTATTACTCATTAACAAGCTCATGAATCATGCAACTATATGTATCTTTTAAAATCAACTCAACATCCCTTTTCCCAATCATAATAGCATCCAACATAATTCAACCCAAATTTCCAGTAGCTCTCTCATATATAAATGATAGTGTGGTGGTCTCACAAAATAAAAATCAAACCAAAACAAACAAAAAGACGCTCCAAGTTTATGCGATAAAGTGTTTCGATCGAAAAACAGAAGTTAGACGTGTGCAAACCGAGAGTGTGTAGGTCCAGTGGGGTTGTCTTCACATCCCCAAGCTTATGGTCTTCACCATCCTTGGATAGCTCTTGGTGCATCTCTCTAATCCCTGTGAAAAAACTTCAAAACACCGTTTCTCCCATTTCTTTTCTGTGGGGTGCATTAGTAGTGATAAACAAATAGATTTCTTGCTGCATATAATCCTTGAACAAAAATTCATATGGATGTCCAGAAAGTGTATAATGTTGTATGCCTACTCATAAACTCAATTGGATCAAAAAGATTCAAGTTAAAAGTTCAAAGCATGCATCAAACAAAATGGGACAGAATCTGTCCAGAAAAACAGCAGCAGCAAAACGTATTTTTCTACCCTACTAAACTTTGTCGAAAAATTCCGAAAAATTCATGCATACAGAGGATGAAAAGTTGCAACTACAGTTCAAATATGAGCTCATTCGGAGTTACAGAATAAGAATTAAAAATCATACCGTGCACAGATTCGTGCAGGAATAAAATCTCCGAACGCTATAAGCAACTTTTTCAAACCAAAATGGTAAAACTTGGCACTTTATTAAAAATTCCAGAAACTAACTAAAAACTAAGTCTCTTGTTACAGCAAGAGGACACAAAGAAAAAAAAAAAAAACAACCGGGTTGCCTCCCGTAAAGCGCTTTCTTTATAGCCATATAGCTAGGCTTCTTACTTGATATCAAGATGGTTGGAGTGAGGTGGCTTGGCATCCCCAAGCTTGAATTCTTGTACTTATTTGATATATGTTGGGTGAGTCTAGGGGTAACATCCCCAAGCTTGAGTGGTTGTCCCTCTTGATCTTTGTTCATCACCCTCAACTCTTCCACTTGAAAATTCTCTTTACACAAAACTCAACATAAAACTTGATTAGAGGGGTTAGTGTCTCCATAAATTAAATCCTCATAGGTACAGCAAAGACATATCATGAGTTGATTCTAAACATTAGCTACTGTTACTATGGTTGTGCATTGCTCTTTGATCAATAGAACTACACAAAACACAAGTAATGAGAGTAATGCAAAATAAAGACAGAATCTGTCAAAAACTGGACAGCCCGTAAAGAGTGAATTTTCAGAGGCACTTACGTTGCTCAAATCAGAAAATTTTGAACTAATGAAATGTGTATTAATAACTGAAGATTGCTGTCGTAAAATTTCAGGTCAAAATTCCTTTTCTGTGATTTTTAACATTTTTCGCAGTGAAGCTTAGGAATCTGTTTTCTGGACAGCCATGATAGTTTTAATGATGCTCACATAGGAACAAGAATTGAAATGCAAAAGAGAGCATCAAGAGAAAAATATGAAACACTTTTAAGTCTAACCCACTTCCTATGCATTGGGATCTTGTAAGAAAATAAATCATTGAAACACAAAGCAAGTAGCATAGGAAGATAAAACAAGAGCAATTTCAAGACTTTGAACTTAAAGAGAGGAAACGTAATAATGTTGAAATGTTTAGAACCATGTTTTCCTCTCTCATAATAACTTTCAGTAGCATCATGAATAAATTCAACAATATAACTATCACATAAAGCATGTCTCTCATGAGCTTCAAGCATAAAAGTATTAGTACTCTCCACATAAGTAAAATCCTTCTTAGTAATAGTGGGAGTAAAACATTCATAATCATCATTGTAATCATCATATAGGAGGCATAGTATCCTCCCCAAGCTTAAATGATTGCAAGATATAACAAAAATAAATTTAAAGTTTAGTGCACACAAGAATAGAAACTTAAGCGCTACGCTCCCCGGCAACGGCGCCAGAAAAGTACTTGATAACCCCCAAGAGCAGGGGATCACTGTAGCACCTCTCAATGTGGAAGTAGGGTATCGATCCGCAGGAGCAAGAAGGAAAAGTTATCTATTCCCTACAACTAAAGTGTCACAAGTTTTAGTTGATTATGCACTAAACAAGTTTAAAGAACAAGATGGTTGATTTAATGGATGAAGTTTAACGTAACAAAACAAGAATGTAAAAGTGTCCCAATCCTCTTCAATGCAAGAGGACAAGACAAAGGTTTTCTCTTATAGGAACAATGGACATGGGTTCATGGGTTCACTCAATCCTCTCTCCCATCTATGGTGATTATCATGTTATAGATAAAAAGTACACACAATTGTCATGCTTTAATGGTAAACTTCTATGACGGCTACATGTCCTAAAACACATAGTTGAAAGAAGTACTCATTTGTGTTGCTAGGTCACCCTCGTAAGGCTAGCGTGGTTGCTGTCACTCCCACATCATACTCTTCCTTTTTACCCCCAGATAAAGGATGTTGGGCTGTATTTCACATGTCACTCAATACATATGCCGTTGTCACATCGGCCATCCCGTACCTACATACATCATACTTCATAATGGACAATATTCTAAACACTAGTGCAATGATTCATATTTCGTGTGCATGACCACATCTCTCTCATCTATCCACACTTGGTGGTGTCAATCACCTCATGACAAGGATAAACAAGGCATTATGCATAAATCAAACCATCACATGTATCATAGAATATCTCCAAAGTATGACAAACCATAGAAATCCCAACATGACGGTAAATGCATAACATAATATCATCTCATACCACAATATCCACCATAGGAATTACAAAGATAGTTCCATAATCATGCAAGGCACATCATATGGACTTCAACAATGATCATACATAGAGAGATTGGATCAAGTTACCACCACAAACCCAAAGTCCAGGGGGTGGACTACTCCCCCTTCATCATGGAGACGGTGGAGAAGTCGTTGGAGAAGATGGAGACCACCCGGCAGCGCCCCGCCGGAGTTTTCCCCCTCCAATCTGCAGCTCCAGGTCTCTGTTTCGTGGTTTCTGTGTTTCGGCGGCGCTCCTCTCCGAAGGGCGTCGGGGACTATTTTTATAGTCGTTTTAGGTCAAGACGGAGTCATGGGCGAAAAGATCGACGGCAACGGAGCCTCGAGGCTCCAGATGGTGGGTCCCACGCGGCCAGATTCCTTGGCTCGGTCCTCCGCTTGTTCGCTTCCTTCGCTCCCAAGTCTTCTTCCTTCCAAAAACTGTTGCTCGTAAATTTCCAGGTCATTTGGACGTCGTTTGGGTCCCTAAAACATTAAAATATGGAAAATAGGGTTTTCTGCCTGCGCAGGGTTAATTCCATAAAAATAGGAAAATCATGAAATATTCCAAAAATCATTATAAAACATTGATATAACCCTTATATGATGCAAATATGATTGGAATATAAGTAATATAGTGCAAAGTTCATGTATGCATTTTACATGCATCACCAGGCTAGAAATTTCTATGGAGAATCATCCAAAGGAAGACACGAAGCAATTGAGTCGGCTCATGCTGCTGCCCTGCTTTACTTACAGAATGTAGATATAGTGTTTGTTGATGATGCTAATCTACAAGAGCTTACGAAATGTAAGCGGAGCTTGCTGTAGGCTATCTTTTGGGCTGAAGCGTTTAAGATGCGATGTATCTCTCAAAGAGCAGACATTTCTGTCATGGCGGATTCTCCTGTAAGGGACGTTGACATAATCAGCGATACCGTACTTTCGGATCACATATCCGACGAAAGGCGGTGAACTCCTTCGGATGATACCGTTGAGGCCGAGGTAATGCACGCACGCATGATTAGTTAGTCGTGTTTTCGTGCATATACTCGCCTGTGTTGCCGTTTTTGACTTTTGTTAGGGATCGCCTATCGGACATTTTGAGGATGGATATCCAGTTGTATCCCGTGGTCTAAAAGAGAGGTAATATTCACCTTTGTGTCTTTTTTTAGATTGTTTGTTGTTACTATTGAAAGGACATTTTCTATATCCTCTAGTATTTTGTGTGTTAGGCAACAACACTAGTGAAACCTCTAATAAGTTGCCAAGTGATGCAGAACTCAGCAGATAAATCCTTAGAAAGCATCGATGCGTTGAAAAGATAAAAGGCCTAATCTGTGTTGACTGGAAGCTCCAGATCGGAGTCTCCGGACTCAGGACACTGGAGTTTCTGGTAACTCTCCGGCCTGGTGTTTTTTGCTTCGAAGGAAAACTGGTGGAGCGCTACGGTACTTCACACCGGAATCTTACCGGAATGTTGCCGGATTCTCCGGTCTGCTGCAGAGTCTCCGGCCCAGGAACTGAAGTTTCTGGTCCACGTCGAGCAATGCTGAAGGTGGAGCGGTACTGCATAGCAGTCCGGAATCTTGCCAGAATGTGTCCGGAGTTTCCGGTGCTGGCCGGAGTCTCTGGTCACTTGGACCGGAGTCTGCGGTGTGTAGTCTGCTGCAACGGCTACATTTTGTGGAGGGGTATAAATATCCCTCCACCTACCTCAAGACAAGCAGCTCGACCAGAATTAATTCCCCACCATTGTTGCAAGCTCAAAGCTCATAGATCTCCCAATCCCTCTAACCAAACTTGCTCATACTTGGAGGATTGAAGGAGAAGGCCCGGATCTACAACTCCACCGAAGCGTTCTTCATTTCCCCCTCATTCACTTGAGAGATTCGAGCCTAGGGTTTCCACTAGGAAAAACTAGGTATCTTGTTGTACTTACTTACTTGCTAATTTTGTGTAGCAGATTCGTGGTGCTTGGAAGCTCCCAATCCTTTTGTGGGTTGTGCTCCAAGCTTGTTGTAAGGGCTCCGGATTTCGCCTTCAAGGATTCTGATAGTGGAAGATGAACCGAGCTTTTGAGCTAGATTCATCGGAGAATAGGGTGAGGCCATTTGTGGCGTCTTGAGTTTGAAACTCACACCCCTCCAATGAGACGTACTCCCTTAAAAAGGAGGAACTCGGGAATACATCCTTATCTCCGCGTGCTTCCCGATCGGTTACTCCTTACTCGTTATTTACTACTTGTATCTTATCTTGTTTAGGCTTAACTTGTCATATAGGTAAATTCACCGTAGTTGCATATCTAGAGAATTTAGCTTTGTGTCAAACCTTAATCGAAAAAGAATTAAAATTTGGAGTAGCACCTATTCACCCCCTCTCTAGGTGGTCATACGATCCTTTCAACTACGTGCAACACTTTCCTGCTAACATGTTTTCATTTGCTGTTGATTGTAGGGACGACAAATATATCGTTGGTTCCTCTATCCGCGAGCCTTACTTCCTGATCGTGTATCTTAGTCTAATGGTTAAGTGAAACAGAAGATGATGTTTAGCTCATCTTCGGCGTTTTATGTGCTTTGCGAACCACGGATCGTTACGAATTGTTTAATGCTTTTTGTCTATATTTGGCGTGTGCGATTTGTACGTCCTATGTTTTGTCCAGAATGTTTATGAGGTTATTTTGTGTCTATCGTTTGTCTAATTTAGTCCTCGACCCTACACGTGGATATATTTTTTGTAATCGCTAATTATTAGCATTGTGTATGTCGCGTCGTTGACAGAGGGTTTGGGGGTCGTGCGCCAAGACGCACCCCTAAATCTAGTTTGTTGAATAGGCACTCTAGATCCTCCTGTCTTGTATCTTCGTCCGACTGGCCATCTTCTTCCAATGCTGAACTAGAAAGCAAAACTGTTTGTCTCTCACATCGTTAATTCCAGGAGTAATATCACTGAGCCTGTCTTCCGCTTAATTGGGAAACCGAGAACTGACATGATTGATATCACTATGATATTCCCATCTCTAAAAATTGATTTTTTTAGCTCAAAGAGATGACTCAGTTTATACGGAAAACCGGATCCAAAAACCATACAAACTGTACAATGCCCTGTTTATGAGGAAAACATGGCCAAAAAACCACAAGGCGATCCGCCGCCCACACGACACAAGTCGGCCAAACGCCACAAACCACACCACCCGCTCCGAGGCCGCCGCCCCGCCGTATCAGCCAGGACTAAGCTCCGCATTGCCCGTAGCCGAACCAGTCAGAGTCGACGAGCCTGCTGTCCACACAGTACCAGGACGCCACCCAATCCAACCTGCTCCGGGGCCGCCGCCTCGGCATAGCATCCGGATCGACCTTCGCATTGTCCGAAGGTGATCCAGGCAAGTCGGCGAACTCGTCGTCCGCACACCACCAGGACGCCACCCAAAAACCCTGCAAAGCCACGGCCCTGCCCCATAGGGTCGCCGTTGCATGGGAGATCAAGGCCGCCGCCTTAACCTAACACCACCGTCCAGAGCCGCCGCTCCGGCATCCGCCTCCCCTGACCACAACTCCATCTTTCTCGACCTTCGATCTTTCTCCTTGATCGAACAGACACCTTCTTGTCATGGGCCCCGGCCCCAACACGAGGAAAAGTTTGGCTGCATCTTCCCTCCCCTCTACCAAACTAAACAGAAGGCACATCAACTAAGTAGTTGGTTTGTGCATAATTTTCTAGCAAATCATGGATCCCGATGCTCAAGTAGTCCATTAATCTGATGTAGGACTATATAGGAGGATCAATACTTCTCATCCGTTGGAAACATTTAAATAAACTGTTCAGTATGCGCGCACGGGTGGTCGCATTGCATCGCACCTATCAATGTCACCGTGTCGCAGTCGTGCCAGTACGTCTTCCAGCTTAATTGGCAAACGGATAAATTATGCCCTGATCAGCACATTTCTTAGTCAGTTAGTCTAGGTCCCCGATATCATCCGCAGATTCTTCAGGAGAAGCGAGGGTTCGTCACAGCGACATGTTTCACACACACCCACACGATCAGCTCTGCACCAGAGTATACAATACGGAGGCGCACGTACTGGTCTTGGTCTGATGAGTGATGATGCCGCGAGGGACACAGAGAAGCTTGATACGAATCATGGCGGCATCTTCTCCAATACGTTTTTTTTGGGTGACAAATCTTCCCCAATACGTAGTGGCGAAGTGGCCTGTGGTTGCTCGCTGCGTTCCTCCAATTACCTGAACTGGTGGACTCCAGGCTCCAGCCCATCTCTTTCTGTCCCATATCATTCCACCGACTGCTAATCGGGCTCGGCTCGGCTCGCTCCGGCTTGTGCTAGCCCACTGCCTGATTCCCAGATGCTCAAAAAACAAAAACAAAAACAAAACTCCCCGATTCCCAACCGTGTTCGTGCAAGTTCTCTCATCTACTAGTAACTCGCTGCCACCGCCGCTGGCCGACGTCGGCGCCGCCACCGTCACTGGCTGCGGCGACCCGACCCACACGCCTAATGTCCCCTTCTGCTCCTCCCATGGCTCCCCCTACTGCCTGCCCTCCCTCAAATGCTCGCGACGCCGCACGTCTACGGCTAGCGCGCGCCGGCCATCCGCCGCCTCCATTGAGTCAAGTGCTCGGCTGCTCGTGTTTCTTTAGCTGAGCAAGTTGATCTATCTCAAGTATGTCTATGTGCATTGTGCAGCTTCGACAAGAACCCGTGCTTGGAAGTTGGAACCCGTCTCCAGCCATTGTTAATTCTATCACTATGCACTGTTGTTTGCTTATCGTGTTTGGATTTTGTGATGAAATAATTTTGCTACAGTTGTCCCCTTGATGGAATCATGGTCGGTAGTAGAATTGGGCTACAGCTCTGAACCCTGCTTTTATTATGAAAGGATTCGAAGTAGCATGCATCCTTTATGGTACTAGTTGGCATGTACGTGCAACGCACGTCTTCGTAATTAAAGGGGTACCATGGTCTACATGGATTATTTCTTTTACACTTTTGCATTGGTTTTAGATTTTATATTGCAAATAGAAGGATACTTATGTAAGCATCATGGAGCACACAAATCTCACACCGAAGCCGACAGAACTGGTGCGCGGCAATGAAGGTGTGCTCCTAGGTCGGATTGTTGGCAATGTCCCACTTTGACACTCGCATCTTTCAGCGCGACATTTAGCGGCGACACCGTCTTGGGTATCATCGCCTGCATGTAGAGGGGGAAGAGGAAGAACGCACGAAGTAGGCAACCAATATGAAGGTTGTCGCCGTCCTCATCATTGCTGTCGTGGAATATGCCTCAGCCCCATGGGATTCACGTGGCGCTAGCGAAGCTACACCCGCAGGTAAGGAAGGAGGAGCACAAATCTGAATTCATTCTGTGAAACATGATCAATAAATATTATCAAATCCTTGCTTCATACCAAGTTCCATTTACCAGTTATACTAATAGTTCTTTGATACCCCTACTCAGTTTAAAACAAAAAGCAACATGAGTACAGAAACTTGTGTTCTCTTTAGGATGTACCTTTTGAGTGGATGAACACTTTTAGTAAGATGAACACCTTTAGTAAGATATCTTTGTCCAACTTGATTTTGCTCTTTAGATTTCAACTCATATCAAGGAAAATTTATGATTGTCTTATAGTTGTACCACGATTCAACAATCAAACAGCACATATTTGTGGCATATGCTAGCTTCACTGGCTTCGATAAGTGTTTTTTCATGATGCTAGTGCATTTTCAAAAAATTTGACGATGCGTGCCTATGTAGGCCTTCACCTCGTTCACGAGGGCAACCCTTCAGGCTGCACACACGTACACCATACCTTATCTACTCGCCACAGGATATGGCAGCCGCCAGCCAGGTGATGAAGCGATGCTCCACCGCTCTTGCTGGATCCCGGCAGCCAGCGCCGACGCCATGGCAGCTCCTCCTGTTCCTCCGATTTCTTGCCGGCACCGCTCTCTATCTAGTCTGGCAGACACCTCGCCGACGACCTACAAGATCCATTGTTTGCCAACAGCGCCTGGCTAGCATAACTTGTCGCTCGAGCGTCTCGCATCTCTCCCACTACCATCCACTCAGATGCGTATTTTTTGTTTCTGTCTAATGGAAATTGGATAGGATTTAGTCATAGGCATCAGATTGAGAGTCGTGGTACCCCGCGTCTGGGGCGTCATGAGCTGCAGAGGAGTCGCCATATCACCGGGGAGCCGGAGCCGTGGAAGACCAGGAGGTCGAGGGCACCGAGGAGGAGCACTTCGGAACAGGAGGACGAAGGGCCGCGGCGTCCGGGGCGAAGATCCAGCCGTGGAGGTCCCAGGTGACGGGGACGGCGCGGCCGCCGTAGCGCGGGAGGTCCAACCTCTCGCTGCTGCGGAACTTCCACCGGAGGCGCCGGACCTGGAGCGCCCTCTCGTCGTCCACGGAGACAAATCGGAGCAGGAGCTCATCGGGAGGGGGCTGCTGTAGTCGTACACGCTCGGGGGCGACGGCCACGGCGACTTGCTGCAGACGACGAAGACGTGCACGGCGTAGTGTATTCTCGACGGCGTCGGTGGCGTTTGTGGCTTGGGGATCGAACAAAAGAACGGCAAATCTGGGCGGCGCAAAGGGGGAGGGAGGAGCCCCCGGAGGCCGGGGATCGGGGCGGCGCGCAGGGGAAGGGAGGGCGCCGATGTGAACCGCTCACCGCCGTCCACCGTGGCCGCGGGCGATGTAGGGATAGAGGTCGGTGAGAGGAACCTTCTCGCACGCGGCGGCAGCCGGCCTCCTTGCGCATGGCCTTCTGACCGTCTCCATCTGCTTCTTGTTCTGACGCGTCGCCGTCGGCGAGCTTGAGCCGTAGGCGCTCGTCCTCGCACTCAGGGTTCTCGTTTTATCGGTGAGGAACTGTTTATTTTTCTTAGCGGTGGCAAATCCTGTAATTACAACGAAACTGAAAAGGTGTGTTGAGTTGTTAAACATTGGATCAATCTAAACCGTTGGCCAAATATTAAAAGGCTCAGATTTAATGTACCAACACAAGTTTGCTCTTTTAATAGTAGTATAGATAATGATATTGTACTGGATTCTACTGCCAGTCCTTGCCACCAAAGGACTCTTGTGATGAAGTTGGATTTTTCTTCTTGCCGTGAATATGTGACTTCTATATTAGCCTACTGTATTTTTTTGTTGTGTTCAGTGGATTGTTTCTTATATTCTATTCATAGTAAAATTAAGGGCCTGTTTGTTTTCGCTGCTACTTCTGTTTCTGAGGTGGAAAAGCGGAAGCGCAAACAAACAAGTAAAGGTAGGAAAGCGCTGCGCAGAAGCGCGACCGCGAAATGAACTGCCTGCCGAGCAATCGCAAAAGCTGCATGAGAGTGTTTCCCGAGCTTTTGCCTGCTTCCAGAGTTGCGTTTGACGTGGATACCCTATTGGTTTCATGGTAATTACGAGAAAACTGTCACTCCAATATAAAGCAAAACTCACAGCCAAAATCCACGAACCGTCAGCCCCCATCTCATTTTCTCCCATTCCCAACGATACACACGACATAAAGGAGCGCCGCCTAGGGTTCCTGCCTAGCGCCGCCGTGGATATGACACCTCCGGCCGTCTAGCACGACTCGCTCGCTCTCTTCAGCACCCCTAGATCGAGGGTCCTTGAGCTCGTCTCAAACCACCGTCTTGCCCAACTGTTCCGACGTCGTCGAGCCTGCCATTGCCCTCCGCCGTTTGGCCTCTCCTCTGCCTCTCATCAGCGTCCCGATATCGTTGTCCGGTCGGTCCGGCCATCTTTCAGATACACCGTGTCAACGACCTGTCTACGTGTCCTGGCCTGGGCCGCCATCTTGGGCTTGGCCTGCCTTGGAGCGAGATGTCGAAGCGACCAAGAGAAATATATAGACGCAGAGTGGCCACAATAGGACTCAGTTTGGAACGGAACGGAAAGGCGGCTTCGGCCGAGGCTTGGCTAGGCGCGTGTAGCGTGTTGCGTTGTTCTTCTTGTTCCTCCTAGATCCATCCTCCTTCCCAATGTTCCTCTGAATCGCAGCTTGTAATTGAATTGGTTGATAATTGAGCACCGGTACTAGTGGGTACCTTACAATTGGTATCAGCAGCCCCGTCTCTCTATTCCTTTTCTCTTTAGATCTAGCTGTGATTGTCGTCAGAGATCTAGCAGTCCCCAGATCGGTCCGGTCATTCTGTTCTATTCCTTCAGATCCAGCAGTTCCCAGATCGATGTCTGCTTGTTGGAGACGTAGCATGCTTCTTTTTTTTTCAGGTTTCCGTGTACGTAGGAAACCTACCTGTTAGCTCCGGACGTACGTATACATGCGAGCTTACGTCAAAAGAATACATATAAATATGTGTACATAAATAAATCGCAAAAAATGTGTATATAAATATGTTTGGAATATTGACTTTACCAATATTTAATCAACATTATTTTGATAAATACATTT
The DNA here is from genome assembly GCA_947311845.1 of Poa pratensis. Classification (NCBI taxonomy): domain Eukaryota; kingdom Viridiplantae; phylum Streptophyta; class Magnoliopsida; order Poales; family Poaceae; genus Poa; species Poa pratensis. Next base: position 17,834,750 of record CAMZMU010000058.1, read on the forward strand.
TTGCAATTATTTGGGAAAATAGATAAACTACGATAATTCAGCTCTTATACATCATAATTATGAATAAAATGAGTACACAACATTTAATTCGCTTCAAATCAACACTTGTATAACATTTTCGGCACTGAGGAGCATTTCAGACATTTCACTCAAAAAACCAACAACAACCGCTCTCAAAAGCAGTTTTGCCAAATATCAAATTTCTGCTTCTAGCCGCTGCTTCCCACAACTGTTTTTTTTTTTTTTTTTGAGAATCCCACAACTGATTTCTAACAGCACACCGGGTACAACTGCTTCTCAACAGCAGCCGCCCAAACAAACAGACCCTAAGTATTAGGAAATCGATGTGCCGCTTGGTGATCAATCCTTTCCGATTTTTGTAAACTAATTTTTTTATAAATAATTTGCAAGCACGCCTAAAATTTAATGAACAATCTCCAAGTTTTCCACGCAAAACCAATTTTGCTGTTTCCTGTGGTAACCAAAGAGCTACAAAAACCTCACGATACGAAATTGTGTTCAAATCTTCTGTTGTATAGTCATCTCCCAGTTGACTGCCTGAAGCAAGGATGGGCAGAGATGGATTCCACGCTCGGGCAGGAGCAGCGAGATTACGAGGTATTTCTGTTCTGTAGTGCAATTTGGTTACTGGAGGTATTTCTGTTATGTAGTGCAATTGGTCGTCGGTGGATGAATTTGCTTCACTACGTATAAAATTGAAAATTCAGATGTGTGCTTTGTTAGAAAATTATCTAGTCTGCTTTTTCTTCTTGTTGAACGAGCTTTTTTTATGTTGGGCACATCAACTAAGCCAATCATGCTTAAACTTTTCTTTAGTGCACCAGCACAAATACGTAACCACTTCAATTTTGTAGTAATACCCTTGCATGTTATTCAATATTGTGTGTTGTAATAATACCCTTGCATGTTATTCAAGATTGTGTGTTGTTAGTTCATGTTAAACCAGGTGGTAGGTCAAACAGAGCGTCAACATTCAAAATGCAAGTACAAACAACTGGGGTGGACTCATGTATTTGTTTAGATGTAAAATAGATCGGATGTCAAATTATCTTACCGTGACTGACAATGCTTTCAACGGATGCATGTAGGAATATGCTTTTTTCATGTAATGGTTACCGAAGTAAGGTAGGGTCATTAGCTGCATCTATCACTAGACCCTTAGATATTTGATACAAAAATATCTAGATTCTACTGCTAATTATTTATCCATTATACATAAAGACCTTTGGTGCAAGCTGCAATCTTAGGTATAAACTTGGATGTATAATATTTGTTTTCTCTGAAGTAGCTTTCTTGTTTTGTGTTATTCGAAGGGTTCAGTGGGACATTGATCTACAGATCAGATGTTAGGTACTGGGTGTTATGTTGGTAGCGGCAAATGGACAACTATTTTTTTTGAAGCTCATAAAGACTCACTTATTCATTTGAAAGTAAAGTTACATCATCAATTACATCAGGAAGTATAAACCCCGGGGGATCACCATCCCAAACTAGACCAATCTTCGATGAATAAGCTTCTTCTGCTAACTTGTGTGCCACTTTGTTAGCATCCCTTGGACAATGTTGGAAAGAAATTTCCTTAATTGAGCTTGCCTTCAAAAAAATTCAGCTAAGATAGCCGAAGAATAAGGATTCCATACTTCAATAACTCCATTGCAAGCTTGAATCAACTCCAATGAATCAGATTCCACCACAACTGAAGAACAACCAAGATGTTCCAAAAGTTCAAGCCCCTTAAGCAAAGCTTGGGCCTCGGCCATTGCTGCACTCAACAAATATTGTAACAAGCAAGATCTTCCTGCAATTACTTCACCCTTGTTATTTCGTAGAACAGCTTCAGCCGCACCTGAACCATCATTGTGAAACGAAGCATCCACATTTAACTTATAAAAACCATGTTGAGGCTCCGTCCATGAAACAAATTTCTCTTTGGACTTATGGTTAACAGATCCAAAATTTGCAGTCAGAGCATTAATAGCAAAAGCTGAACTGGGCAACTGGCTGGGGAAGCCACCATCTCTCCCTTCACCTTCTCCCTCCTTTGCCACCAAATATACCAACTACCAACTGCATTAAGTTCTTTTAAACCCAAAGATTCCAGAATTGGCGATTTTGTCTTTGTACTACACAACAGATGCTCCAACACCACCGAACCAGACCTGTCAATTACCATCGCATCTTCAATGATATTCATAATTCCCAATTCAGTCCAAACCTCCTGAGCCTGAGTAGAAGAGAACAAAAGATGCAGAATATCTTCAGGACCTGACAAACATATAGGGTATTGTGGATGAACTTTAATATGTCTAGCAGCTAGAACTGCCATCCCAGGAACAACTCCATGTAATGCCTTCCAAATAAAGATTTTAACCTTGCTTGGTACATGCAGTTTCCACATATTTTCCCAAACCGGGTTTATTATCGAGGTACCCTGACCATCTCCTCTTCTCAGCTTAGCACCGAACTGGTGCTCCCACTCCACATAATATGTTGACCGAACAGAAAAACATATGTCTTAGTACGATGACATCCCACAAAATCCTCTGTTAAGTGTTCATTAAGTGGGATACATAATATTCTCTCGGCATCCACTCTCAAAAAATTATATCAGATCAGAACTTCATCCCAGGAATTAGAATGAGGATCAATGAGCTCATCTACTGTCCGCAAGAAATTCTGACCCCGATTAGTCATGATCTTCCTTGTCTGGCTATTTGGTATCCAATGATCATCCCAAATATTTATACGGCTACCCGATCCAACTCTCCAAATATGTGCACGCTTAAAAGTATGTATTCCTGCCAGGATACTCTGCCAGGTGAAAGAAGAACCCCCTTTCGGACCAGCTCTCAATAAATCTCCATTAGGATAATACTTAGCCCTTAAAACCAGCGCACACAATGATTCTGGATTTTGTAGAAGTCTCCACGTCTGGTATTCCAACATTGCTAAATTAAAAGAATGAAGATCACGAAAACTCATTCAGTTAAGACAAAGCTTTAAAGCTTTTTTTAAACTTTGTAGCCTGCTGCTATACGATTAATTGTCCCTTTTACACTTCTGTTCAGGTTGCAGGACTGTAAGATTTGTTAAATAATAATCTGGCTGGGGATGAATTTTAATATTAGTCTATTTGGTGTCTACGGCGCCATGGGATAGCGATTGCAGAGAAGATGTAATTTCCAGGATAAGTGTACGTTTATCATCCACAATTGTTAACTTTTGTCCCATTTTTATTGTGCTCGTTATTGTTTGATAATGCCAATCTAAAATGAGCATGCGTGTTTGGAGTCCCCTTTATTTTCTTTAATACTGATTCTCATTTATAATCAGTAGCCATCCATATTTGCAATAAATTATTAAAAGTACAACCATTATGATTGCCTTATTTTTTAAAGTTATTTCAAATCAATAGATCCTACACATGAGATTTTTTCATGAACGATTTAGCTTGGACATCTACGATCCCACCCCACCATAATGCGCATAGTATCAATTGCCTACTTACAACAACGGCGTCAACTACAGGTAATATCCCGTCGATCGACGACTCCCATGTGTGTTTTAAATAGAGATACATATTTCTTAATTCTTAGAAACAAACTACAATGAAGAAGAATTTGTTAAAAAATTCTGGAGCCAACCAAAAAAGGACAAAGATACTCCATTAAAGTGAACAATGAGAATAGTATATTGTTTATTCTTCTAGGGATTTTCTTTACAGATTTGACAACAATTTTGTCTAATGTTTACACTACTACCAATTTGTTTCTGACAACTATGTTTGTCTATATCTGATAGTTTGATTTCAGTTTTGTATTGTTGCTATACCCAGAATATGTACTGAACACATTTTTATTTTGCACCCTGCCACAGTTCCTGAAAAGTAACTGCATGAAGTTTTAGTTGGTATGCTAAAAGGGTTTTTATTCAACTCCAGACTCTGCGGTGGTGACCAAAAATATGCTTGATCTTCTTCAAATACAATGAATTGTGAGATATACTAAGCCAACAGGCCCAACCAACAGGCTCAACCCACATCCATTGCAATTCGAATCTTTATCATATATCCATGTGAAATATATCTCTGTTGTTTGCCTATTATATGTTTAGGAGCCACCGAGGCATCATGCGCACTCATCACCAAAAGGGTTGCAAACCACCATTTTGACAAATTTTTCCATATTTCGGTGTGTACATCACATAATAGGTGAATGTATCCTACTCAACATCTCTCTGGTGATATTCCTCACATGTTGCTCTTTTTATCTGGTATTAAAATTTATAACCCCAGTAATTCATCGATGAAGTAGTAAAGATTTTTTAAATGAGGTATGCCGTTTGATATTTATTCTTCCATGTATTCTGACTACAACTCTGATGAAATCAAGTGCTCATGACTAGCCAGTCTACTTTAGATCTATAGAAAGAACTATACTTCTTATGTTGTTTCAGCGCATGAGTGATGTGTTTGTTTGAATTAACCTTTCAGGAAGCTGTGACTGTGAGATTACTGCGCGCGTTTGAGTTCTGCAATCAACGCTTTTGTGTTGGGAAAGCCTACATTTGCTCAATTGTTTTCTCTTTTAGTTTCTTATATCATGTGAAGATTCTTTCACGTGAATCAATTCAGTTTTATGTTTGTCTACATTGTTTATATAGCTTAACATGTCATTTCAAATTTTCCGTGATACATAGCTATCTCTTACCAAAAAAAATTATAACTTGCAAAGATGTTTCTGGCAACATATGAAAATATTTAATGCTCGGCACACTAAAGGCCAAGTTTTCTTTTCACACACGCAGATAAAGGAGAGTTATTACATTTTCATTATGTTCCTTAATAATAATATACCTACAACTTCTTCATTGTGTTATATATGCAGGGCGGTAGTTTCCGGCACTAGAGATACTGAACTAGCAATGTTATATTCGCCACAAAGAATAACCAAAGTTGTTGTTTTGGTGTACCATGTTTTTATGACTACTATGTTCCAATTTATTATGGACCATGCTATTAAAAATAAATGTATGCTTATATCCAGTTTGCACTCTGAACTTCCATTTTTTCTGGAATTGTGATGTCTAGATTTTCACAAATATTTCTATGTTTTTTTGTCAAATGGACTAGCACGGGAAAACAAAAATTAGTTGGCCAGTGCATGCGGCAGCTATAGCTATAAGTTTCGTAGTATTGTTCTGTTACTGGTGTTCTGTTTTGTCAATACAGAAAGTCCAACACTTTCATGTTTCACGTAACCATATATCCTAAAAATCCTATGCTTTTATTGAGAAAACGGGCACAGTAACTTGTCACTTTGACAAAAGAGTATAGAAATATTTGGGGAACTCCGACAAGCAGAAATAGAAATAAAGCAGAGTGCAACCCATTTCAAAACAAGAAACAAACTGAAAAACAACACGACGCAATAAGAAAACGGTGCGGCAAGGTGCGCATGTTCTAGTTCTCACGTAGCGACGTCTTCAATTTCGGTGCCAGAGGATGCCGAATGAGAAGCTATGTAACGACCTGATTAACATTGAGATCCGGGAAGAGGCACCGCTCAACAACTTCATGGAAGACGTGAAGGAGGGGCGGCTCGAAGAGGCGGGGTGTCCGACGATATTGCCTGTGTATAGCGTGTCGAATATGGTGATCAACCTCTAAATGAGGATCCTCGCGAGGTGGCACCCGGAAATGCGCGTCAACTGTGTGTGTCCCAACTTTGTGAAGACTGACATCAACTGGAACCTAGGTATCCTGACGCCTAAACACGGGGTGTGGAGCCCGGTCATGTTGGCCTGCTCCCGGAGGACGGGTCAACCGGGTGCTACCTTTTCTTTTTTTTTAGAAACAACCGGGTGCTACTTTGATCGGACGAAGACGGTGAATGTTTTGTAACCTGTTCACTTGATTGCCCTTGGCTTGTCAGGAACTACATGTGGTAAGTTTATCTCTTGTTGACTCCATGCCTAAGGCATGTGGCTGGATTTTACTACTGCGTGGGTAAAATCTTAATTTGGTCGGACATATCCCGATACTTTAGGCCAAACCCATATTTGAATGACTTTTTTCGAAGTTAATCTGACCTTCTTTCCGATGAATTTCTTAGGGCTTTCGGGAATGCCAGGCCGCATTCTAGATTATCCAAATGCTTACGCCGGATGGAATACTCTGAGCAGTTTCGGTTCTTATATATCCGTAGATGGGATTCGTCGATTCTTCGTAGTTGTCGCAATCACTTCAAGCAGTGGAGAAACAAAAAATGTGCGATAGTACTTGGGCTGTTGAACAGAACCCAACCACGGTAGAATGGTTGGTACAAAGCCCTCCATCTTTTCATACTTTTGGTAAATTTCCTGCGGTAAAAGAGACCAAAATAAGCTAGACACTTCCTTTCTTGATTATAATGAGTTTGATCTTATTATCCCAGAATCAAAGCTTTGATTATTTTATTGGGCTTTATATTATGAATGAATCAAATGGATTATTGGTCCTAGAAAAGGTCTAGACTCTGTATAGACGATTCCTATTTTCTATTGTGTGAAGAACTAGACTCCGTTTTGTTTAGACAGAAAGAAAAGAACCTAACATACGTTTTGCGACTCCATCTTGGAGGACAAGTTTCGGTGCTTGTATTTTGGACATACATAAAGAATTTAGGCGCAGCTCTGGTTTTTCATTGTAACTAGATACCGTGCATAAAATAGAAGGAGCATATATAATTGTAGTGAGTTCACAGTAACATAATTTATTAGACGGTAACCGGTTTAAATCTCCTCCCAAAACTAGATTGTGTTCCTCTATTATGATATTGATTGAAGGGTCTTAAAATTCTACATTGTTACTGAGTACTAACTTCTAAATTGTTGAACCTGCACAAATATTTGTGTTGATAACTTGAGATAGCAAGTAGGAGAAACAGAACACACAAACCATTTTACAACTAATCACTCGGTAAAACTGAGAGCATATTTTCACTTGCTCACAGTCATTAAACAATGTAGTAATGTTGTGTCCTGTCAACTAGCACATGCCTCTTTGACATAGAGAAGGCAAGGGAGTTCTAAGGATGCGAGGGAGGAGGCAGTTGAGACGAAGGACCACGCCACGAAGAAGCAGAGGGAGGCAGAGCACGTAGGAGCTCAGTGGTGATCAGTTCGACCTCACTTGAGTACATGTATTTATTTTGATATTAAAATTTCTGACATGCCATCAATATCTTATATGATGTTAAATTTGAGTCCTTTATTACCTTCCATTTTATCTGAAAATATTGCGATCTATAATTGATGCAGGAGATCTTTTCGGATAAAATGATTGATGCATGAGATCTTTTCGGATAAAATGATTGATGCCGGAGATATAAAAAGATCTTGGTGATACATTACCCGATCATTGCGTATACAGTATATGATGTTAATTTTGAGTCCTTAATTACCTTCCATTTTATCTGAAAATATTGCGATCAATGATTGATGCAGGAGATCTTTTGTGATAAAATGATTAATGCAGGAGATATAAAAAGATCGTAGGGATACATTACCAGATCATTGCGTATACAGTATATGATGTTAAATTTGAGTCCTTAATTAACTTCAATTATATCTGAAAATATTGCGATCTTAGTGTCAAAAAAAATAAAAAATAAAATATTGCGATCTACGATTGATGCAGAAGATCTTTTTGATAAAATGATTAATGCAAGAGATATAAAAAGATCGCGGTGATACATTACCAGATCATTGCGTATACACATGCACATATCTGTCCTCGCACCTAAGTATATCTTACAAGATCATCAAGATTTGGCACAATTTAAAGCTGTCAAATATTGCTGCATGAGTGACGCACAAGTGATAATTTCTGCCAAATTAAGGTTACAACACATTGATGGCTCGTGTCGTATAAATGAAGAGCTCCAGTGATGACTGGACACTCCATCACCATCGTCTTCCTCCGTCGTGTAGCTGTGTAGCTTCAGCAATGGCATCGTTGACCAATCTCCTACCACTTCCACTTCTCTTGCTCGCCGCCATCTGTCCTACACCATCAATGTGCCATACCTGTCCATCTGCTGCAAGTATACAACGAGATCCCACAAAAGCCTCTGCTTACCGCACTTACATCATACTCGTCGAGCCACCGCCCCCGAATTCCAACGAAGACGCGCACCATCGGTGGTACGAGTCTTTCTTACCGAGCTTACTTATCGGCGACTCCGGCGAGTCACGTCTCCTCCACTCCTATACTGAGGTGTTCCGCGGCTTCGCGGCGAAGCTCACAGAGGCCGAGCTCGATGCGGTGACCAAGAAGCCGGGGTTCATGCGCGCCTTCCCAAGCCGGACACGCCAGCTCATGACCACGCATACGCCGGAGTTCCTCGGGCTGAGGAAAGGCACGGGTTCTGGAGCGATGCCGCTTACGGAAAGGGAGTGATCGTTGGGGTGCTCGACACTGGAATCTATGCAGCACACCCTTCGTTTGACGATCATGGCGTCCCACCACCTCCGGCGAAGTGGAAGGGCTCATGCCACGCGGTCCGCTGCAACAACAAGCTCATTGGTGCCAAGACATTTATCGGAAATGACTCTAGCGATCCTGACGGCCATGGAACGCACACCTCATCCACGGTCGCCGGTAACTTTGTCACCGGCGCATCGTACCATGGCTTGGGCACAGGAACTGCAGCCGGAATCGCTCCGAGCGCCCACATTGCCATGTACAAGGTGTGCACCTCTACTGTATGCCAAGATGCTGACATAATAGCGGGCATGGATGCGGCCACCATGGATGGGGTGGACGTGCTCTCCGTCTCTCTCGGAATGAGTTACAGTCTCCCCTTTGATAAGGACCCTGTTGCCATCGGCGCATTTAACGCGGTATCCAAGGGCATCATTGTCGTGGGCTGCGCTGGCAACAGTGGTCCCGCTCCAGGGTTGGTCACTAATGACGCGCCCTGGGTGCTCACGGTTGCTGCCGGCTCAGTGGACCGGAGTTTCTCTGCTGGGGTGGTTCTCGGCAGCGGCGAGCGCATCAATGGAGAAGCGCTTACCCAGGTGGCGAAGCCAGACTTAAAGTTGCACCCTCTATTTTACTCTAATGATATGCGTCGTTTTTGCAACTACTTGGATGATGGCTCTGCTGCCGGGAAGATCGTGGTTTGCCAGTCCACGGATTCAGTAATCCAGGATAAAAATATTCGTAGAATCATGGCCTCTGGTGCGGCCGGCGTGGTGTTATTCAACAACAAAGACATGGACTACACCATCTCTCTTGAGGATTTCAACTCTAGGGTGGTGCAAGTGAACTCTCTCGATGGCTTTGCCCTCGTAGATTACCTGATGAAGAGACCGGCGAGCAGCGTCTTTGCCACTTTCACCTACAACAACACATTGCTTGATGTAAGTCCAGCGCCGGTCGTGGCGTCACTCTCTTCTCGGGGTCCATGTCGTCATACCCCCGGTGTGCTCAAGCCGGACATTTTGGCGCCGGGGCTCAATATCCTTGGAGCGTCGCCACCGAACACGGGCTCTGGGTCGGAGCTTTTCAACATCATGTCTGGCACATCCATGGCAGCACCGCATGTCAGTGGTGTCGCGGCACTCATCAAGAGCATGCATCCTGACTGGTCACCGGCTGCCATCAAGTCGGCCATCATGACGACGTCGGATATTGTCGACCACACTGGGAACCCCATCTTGAACGAGAAGCACAAGCAAGCTGACGTGTATGCCAGAGGCGCTGGCCATGTGAACCCCGCGAAAGCCGCCAACCCTGGCTTAGTGTACGACCTTGACATCACTGAGTACGCCGGCTTCATCTGCAAGCTCCTCGGCCAAGACGGCTTGGTGACCATCGCGGGTAACCCGAGTTTGAACTGTGCGTCCCTACGCAATATTAGTGATTATGACCTCAACTACCCGACGATAACTGTGCCGCTTCAAACAACGTTCTTCACCGCGACTCGTTTTGTGACGAATGTGGGGCCAGCGGTGTCAACTTACAAGGCTAAAGTGGACGTTCCAGAATCGATGACGGTGCGCATCATCCCTGACACGCTGGTATTCTCCAGGGTCGGAGAGAAGAAGTATTTTGGTGTAGACGTGAAGTGCCCCGACGTTGACAAACACACTAAACTGGTGGAGGGAAGCTTAAGCTGGGTGTCCGAAGAACACGTCGTGCGTAGCCCGATCATTGCCAGAGTCTTTTAGGATATATAGGAGTTACTTAGGGGTGCCATGAATGTGTTGTTTGATCGATGTGAATGTTTTTCATAATTTGTCCCTGTTTATTCACTTACAGTTAAACTTGGCCTCACATAAACTGTTATGATGCGACAAAATTTTGTATCGTGTCAGTAATATAATTGCTGGTGCAAAGTTTTGCGTTAAAAATTTGGGACCAGAGCGTAGCCCTCTGCTGTATACTCCCTCCGTTCCAATTGTCTAAGTCTAGATACATCCACTTGTGGTGCATAGCAAGTCAGTTAAATTGGAACGGAAGTCTAGATACATCCACTTGTGGTGCATAGCAAGTCAATTAAATTGGAACGGAGCAAGTACATGCGAGAGTAGTTCCTTTTCGTTTCGTTTCAGGGCAAGTCTCGACGAGCATCTAATTACTACTCCCTCTGTCTCAAAATAAGTGTCTCAAGTTTGTCCAAAAGTGGATGTATCTAGACATGTTTCATGTATAGATACATCCATTTTTTGGGAGACTTGAGACACTTATTTTTGGACGGAGTGAGTACGTGATTTTCCTCGCTCCAGCTAGCGGAATCGCGCGCCGCGCGGTGTTTTCTTTTCTTTCCTTTGTTAATTGCGGGATGCGCTGGCATCATGCTCGCGTTGCCAACTCGATCATCGGTGGTGCCTGATACGGCGCGCGCGGGTTCGGATCGATCGGTACCGTATTTGTTAAGCGCGCGCGCAGAGAAGTACCGACCGAGACGTACTCAGACTATGCGTTGCGTCTCTTCACGTTGTGGTGCATGCGCGCCCCCCCTGCGGGACCCACCCAATTCGCTCGGCTCGCTGGCCCAGATCGAGTACGCAGCCGTCTCTTTGTAAGAGCATCTCCAACAGCAGCGCTATATAAACAGCACGTCCAAAAAACCGCCAAAATCCGCCAATTTAGCGCGCGCGGAGCTAAAAGCGGTGCTCCAGCAGGAGCTCTATAATCCAGCGCGCTGCGAAAACCGTAGCGCGCGGAACGAAGCGAATATTTTGCACTATATCTTGGGCGTGGCATCGAGCGCGCTGGACCAAACTGGAGCTAGGCGCGAAGCCAACTGCCACGGAAACTTCCTTGTCCGCCGCCGGAAATCGCGCCGCCTCCATCCTCACATGGCCGCCGCTTTAAACGCGCCGCCCGGCGCCGGAATTGGGCGCCGCCGCACCCGCGAGCACCCGCACCCGCGCCGAGTTAGGCCGCCGCCGTCGGAATTTGGCGCCGGCAGAGCTCGAGCGCTGCCTCCGCGGCGCCCCGCCCGCCCGTCCACCATAGCTCGCCCTCCACGGCGCCCAGAGCTCGCCCGCCGTCGTCGGACCTGGCGGCCGGCGGACGCGGAGGCACAACGACGGCCGGCCGGCGAGCAGCGGCGAGGGACAATGGCGGCCGGCGGACAGAGCGCTGCGGCCTCGCGCCACGGCCTCTCCGGGCGCCGTGGGCAGAGACGGAGTTGGCCCCGTGGTACAGCACACAGCAGCTAGCTGCTCCACCAATGATTGGGGGCATGGTTGCTATTTTTATTTTGATCAGGGACTTATTTGTATAAATCTTGTACTTATTTGTAAAGAAAATGTGTTTGTGGCGCTGTATTTTACAGCGTTGGAAAACAGCTGTGTTGGCGCGGTAAAATATAGGGCGTTTGCTAAATCAAAACAGGCGTCCAGCGCGCTAAAACGACTTTTTGGCGCTGTAAAAAAAATTTAGAGCGCCGGAGCGTTGGGGTCTGTTGGAGATGCTCTAAGTTTACGCTCGCTCGCTGGCAAATAAATATCCGTTCCGTTCCGTTTTTTTTCTTCGTGCCTGAAAGAAATATACGCATGCACGATCCAGCTAGCTAAGAGCAGAACCTGTACGCGAGATCGTTTTCATGCGACCATGCAATTACGTCATCTCTCTTTTTTTTTTTCCTGTTTCCTTCTTCTATTTCTGTATGCCAATTGCCACCGACGATGTGCATCGACAACTAGTCCTTCCAACCACACCAACAGTAACCAAACATGCACTCTGGTCCGATAATTACCTAGGCATTCTATTTTTCGAAACACAGTACAACGCAGACGTTCACATACACGTGCACACACTCACCCCTAAGAACACACGCACGCACACCCTACCCCTATGAGCACCTCCGATAGACTGAGCCGGCGGTCGTGTCTTGAGATTGACGAAGTCACCATAGGCGCCTCGCTGTCGACGGGAACGTCGTCTCCCACTGAAGAATATTCCGCCTAAATGAGAAACACCAGCGTCAAAACTGGGTTTTGAACTCTGGTGGGCTGGGGTACAACCACCTCCTAACCATCTGCCACAGACAAGTTCTCAATTACCTAGGCATTCTAAATTAGTTTCTAAGCATAAGAGATTAAATCTTTAATATGCATGAGATGCAGTGTTCTTTGTATGTTTCCTTTTCTCTAATCTCCTCTGATTAATCTTTTTTTACATGTCTGATTAATACTTCCCAAAAAATAAAATAACGAAAAATCATCACCTAGGTGCCTAGCTACATACACATCGATCATAAATCCCTAGCTTCATGCATGGCACCACTCTCCGGCATTCCGCGCCAAGCGTTGACATGAACGCACCGTTGGAATCTCTTCCTACTAGGTTAAACCGAATACCCAGGCCCCACGTCGGCTCAAAAATGGTCATGGTCGATCGCCCCCGAAATGATCCTCGTGCCGCCAAGATTGTTTCATGCTCAAGTTGTCATCTCATGCCCTTGTCTGCTTATGTAGTTTGATTGAACTTGGAGATTCGGCGGACACTTCTTGTAGTGTAATATGCGGATCGGTTTGCACAAAAATACGGATGTGTCGTCGGCCGCAGGCGTAGGCGCAAGGGTACTGTACCTCACGTGTGGTTGTCGCGGCGAAAAAAATAAGCCGATATTAGTTAATAGATCCAACCAAAAAAGAGCGGAATTAAAATAAATTAAAAACGAATCGATGAGACGAGGAAGAAAATTCCAAGAAAAAAAAATCAGCTCATGAAACCTATAAAAGGGATAAAAAAAATGATGCAAAGAAAATCCTTGTCTTCAACAACAACAAAACTCAAGTCACGGTGACGTGACTACTGGTAATAAACAGAATGAGAGAGCTAGATACGGGCGCACGTGATGCACGGGCCACGGTGGTCCCTTGCACCCCAGATCACAAAAGCCCAGGCGGCAGTAGTAAGTACGCAAACAGCCCTAAACACTGTCTAAAACGAGGCAGAACCGGAGGATACCGTGAAAAAAGCGGCCTCGGTCCGGACGAACCAAGATTTGCAGCGAAAAGCGAGTCTGAAAACTCAGACAAGTCCAGCCCCTTTTTCTCCCCCAAACTCTCGGCATTTTTTGACAAAACCTATACCGCGTACCGCGGAGTAACCAACCTCCGCGTACCCCCCCGCAAGTCATGGGCCTGGCCCAGTTCTCTTTTTCTGCGTTCGCTAACACTGCGTTCTTTTTCTTTCTGTTTGTGTATGTTGCTTTTCTCTTTTTTTTCATTTTTCATTTTCTTTTTCTTTTTTTCCGTTCTTTTCATTTTCTGTTTTTCGTTTTTTGTTTCTTTTTCTGTTTATTTTCGTTTTCTTTATATCTTTTTCTTATTTATTTTTCGTTTCTTTAATTTGATTTTTGAAAATTGTTTAATTTTTTGAAAAATGATTCTAGATTTAAAATGGTTTCAAATTTAAAAATGGTTCAAATTTAAAATGTTTCAAATATTGAAAATTGTTCATTTTTTTAAATTGCCTTCATTTTTTTGAAAATGGTTCTAAATTCAAAATGGTTTTCATTTTGAAAATGGATACAAATATAAAATGGTTCCAAATCTAAAAATATTTTGAATTTAAAATGGTTTCAATAGAAAATTGTTCATTGATTCCAATTTTAAAATGGTTCCATTTGAAAATGGTTCCTAATCTAAAATGGTTCCAAGTCTAAAATGGTTCCAAATTAAAAATGGTTCCAAATTTAAAAAGGTTCCAAATTTAAAAATGGTTACAGATTTGAAAATTGTTCATTTTTTAAAATGGTTCCATTTTGAAAATGATTTCCAATTTTAAAAATGGTTCCATTTTTAAAATGGTTCCAAATCTAAAATGGTTACAAATTTAGAAACGGTTACAAATTTTAAAATTGTTCATTTTTAAAATGGGTTCCAAATTTAAATTTGGTTCCATTTTAAAAATCGGAACCATTTTTTTCGATTCGGAACCATTTTCAATAATTGAACCATTTCAAAATGGACCATTTTCGGAAAATCGGAACCATTTTTTCATTCGCAACCATTTTAAAAAATCGGAACCATTTTTTTCCGGTTCGGACCCATTTTTTCATTCAGAACCATTTCAAAAATCATAACCTTTTTTGCCAGTTCGGAACCATTTAAAAAGGAACCATTTTCGAAAAATCGGAACCATTTTTTTCATTCGGAACCATTTTTGCCATTCGGAACCATTTCAAAAAAGGAACCATTTTCGAAAAATCGAACCATTTTTTCATTCGGAACCATTTTTTCGGTTCGAAACAATTTAAAAGGGAAAACATTTTTTAAAATCAGAACCATTCAAAAATCGGAACCATTTTTTTTGGTTCGGAACCAATTTTTCAGAAAAGAACTTCGAACCATTTTATAAAGGAAGCATTTTTTAAAAAAGAACAATTTTCGAAAATCAGAACCATTTTTTCGTTCGGAACCATTTTCAAAAAGGACCATTTTCGAAAAATCAGAACCATTTTTTCATTCGGAACCATTTTCAAAGGGAACCATTTTCAAAGGGAACAATTTTCGAAAAAGCAAACCAATCACCGTTTTCGTTTGAGTGTTCATGTAGTTTTTTCTGTCCAGCGGTAGACGTGGCGGTACCGCCCGGTACCGCCACGAAACAGTATCGAAAACCGCACCGAAATTATAGGGCGGTATGTACCGCTGCTGGGCGCGATTTTGCACCTACATTGGATTTTTGGGGGTCCTATTAAGGGGGTCTTCTTCCCCAATGACCCCATCCTCACACAGCTCGTTTTCCCTCTCTCTCTTGCCATTGTTGACCTTAGAAAGCTGCTTCCTCTCTCAATCCCTCCCATGATTCTTGCTTATCTTTGAGGGAAAGTGAGAGGAGATCCAGATCTAAAATTACACCAATCCATCTCTCCTCTAAGAGGGAACTTAGTTGATCTACATCTTGGAGTTTTATTTGTTGTGTTTCTTCTTTGTTCTTCCTCTTTTATTCCCCCATAAGCATTTGTTGCTTTGTTGGAATTTGAGAGTGAAGGATTTGAGCACTTTGAGCTCTTGCATTTGCATTCGGTGCATCGTTTGCTCTCTCCACGAGGATTCGTGGAAGTGAAAGTTCGTGAGCTTGTTACTCGTGGGTCGTTGGATCCTAGACGGTTCGTGAGCTTGTTACTCGTGGGTCGTTGGATCCTAGACGGTTCGTGGAGCTCCCAATCCATTGTTGTAAAGGCTCCGGATTCCGCCTTGAAGGATTCTGATAGTGGAAGGTGAAACGAGCTTTTGTGCGAGGTTCATCGGAGAATAGGGTGAGTCATTTGTGGCGTTGAGTATTTAAACTCACACCCCTAACAACGAGACGTACTCCCCTCAAAAGGAAGAACTCGGGAATACATCATTGTCTCTGCGTGCCTCGGTTATTTCTATACCGAGCTCTTTACTTATTCACTTTATATTTTGATACCTTCGTGCTTGAAGTCTTATATCTGCTATCACCTTGTTACTTGTCTTGCTTAGCATAAGTTGTTGGTGCACTTAGTTGAGACTAGAATATTTAGGTTGTATGCTTGTTAAATTAAAACAACACTACTTTTGTTCCGCATTTGTCAAGCCTAAACCGGAAAGTTTTAATTGCCTATTGAAAGTGCATGGTGCCCCCATGTGTGGTTTTAACGCTCAACATGGTGATACCCGATGACGTAGTTACCTGCGTCAAAAGAATATGGGTTAGGTTGAGACTCCAAGTGCAGAGTGTGTAGTAAGTGGAAGACGTGTTTTCCCCACGAGGGGTGACTCGAGGGTTTAATATCGAACTCTCGGGGAATCAGTAGTGAAGATTTATCTTTCCTATCCTTCTTTTGGTTACCTACAAAACAAAGTAAATGTTTTGGTCCTCAACCTCACCTAGTGGTTGTCAAGCACAAGGTGTGAGAATGATATCAAGATAATATGCAATGCAAACAAGAAATAAATATGCAATGGTGGTAAATAAATATGCAAGGATGGTGGTAGCAATGATAAATGATATTTTTGGGTTTTATATGATGAATGCAAGATGTAAAAGTGTTTTTGTATTTTCGGATTTTTAAATGGCAGAAAATGGAAAGTGGTAAAAGTGTTGGAAAGGTGTTTCTTATGATTAAAAATGGACCGGGGTTCATGGTTTCACAAATGCACTCTCTCTTTAATAAAGTGGTAGACAATGGAACACTAGAGTTGACATATGAGATTGCAACACAACAGTTTAATGACAAGTTATAATTATATGGGCATCACGTCCTAACATAGAGACCTTTTGGTTATTAGTCTCTCTTATACTCCACCAAGATGCGAACTAAATCATAACACCTCAGTAATTAAGATAACTCAGAGTATAGCAATAAGTATCATGACATGAAGTTAAAATAAGAACATGCTAGATCTAGTCATGGAGTAGTGGCAATGGTCACACCCACATCTCCGGTAGCATGGTATTTCTTTTTATCCCTAGTGAGGCAACAAAGTAAGGTAAATACCCAAGTGGATCGCAGAACTTTCTCTCACGTTCACTGCACTAGCCACCCCCCGTTACTCCAACTAATGCACACGTTCCCCCTCACACGCTCTCATAAACATGCTTGATCATGACAAGTAAATAAGAACGGGGTACATAATATGCATCTACTTTCATAACTGAAACAAAACCATTGCAATCTCAAACATATATTAACTCATAAAAAGATCCACCACAAAGGTATTACATAGATGACCGTAATCATGTTCAGCAGCTCATACGGTACTAATTAGTGAAGCTCAGAGAGGAGAGATACATAAGTTACTTCCACAAACCCATAGTCCAGAGGTGGACTACTCCCTCTTCATCATGGAGACGGTGGAGAAGTCGTTGGAGAAGATGGAGACCACGCCGGCAGCGCCCCGCCGGAGTTTTCCCCCTCCAATCTGCAACTCCAGGTCTCTGTTTCGGTGTTTCTGTGTTTCTGCGGCGCTCCTTCCAGAGAACGTCGGGGGCTATTTTTATAGGCGTTTTAGGTCAAAACGGAGTCGGTGGAGGAAAGATCGACGGCAACGGAGCTCGAGGCCCAAAAGGGGGTCCCACGCGGCCCAGGTACTGGCCGCGTGGGCCCACCATCTTGGCCCTCGGGCCTCCGCTTGTTTGCTTCCTTCGCTCCCACGCTTTGTTCCTTCCAAAAATGATGCTCGTAAATTTCCAGGTCATTTGGACGTCGTTTGGGTCCCTGAAACATTAAAATATAGAAAAAGGGTTTTCTGCCTGCGCAGGGTTAATTCCATAAAAATAGGAAAAATCAAATATTCCCAAAATCATTATAAAACAGTGATATAACCCTTATATGATGCAAATATGACTGGAATATAAGTAAAATAATGCAAAGTTCATGTATGCATTTTACATGCATCAACATCCCCAAGCTTAACCTATACTCGTCCTCGAGTATGAAGGTGATAAAACTAACATGGACTTTGCAATTTAATACTATCAATGGATATCAAAGATGATTACTATTGCTACATAGAGTCAAATGATTCATTCTTAAAAGTAGCAATATGCAAGATAGTTTATGAAGTGATATCAAGTATTCAATGCAAGGATGTTCAATGATAATTCACAAAGTGTAACATAAAGAAAGTACTATGGACCACATGTATGCATAATGAAAAGTAAGAACATCCTACAATGGTCATAGAGTATTGATGAAAATCTGAATATAAAAGGTGGACACTTTGGAAAGATATATATATAGTAGAGGTAAAGCATGAATAAGTTTCATCTAACTTCTGAACTTCTCTACTTAAGTTAATGATTGTAATGTGGTAATCCTTGGTGTCAAGCTCTCATTCCCCTATCATAGCATCTTGAATGATTAAGTTTAAAGTGAAAGCAAATATGAGTAGTGTGCTTGACAAAGTACAGGTTGAAAGTCTCATGCCCCTTGAATACAAGTACCTACTCCATATGTGTTACTCAACTTGGAAACAAAGCAAGTTCAAGTTAAATATCATTGTAAGTAATAATAGTATCATTAAGAGCGTCAACTGGGGTACCTCTTGTCCCAGGATATGGAACAAGCCCATATCAAAATGACAAGACAAACAAACACAATGAACAATCTCAACACCCTTTTTATTTACCATTAGATAGCTTTTTATTGTAAGGTGTATCACAGAAGGTTCACCATAGCATGTAAGTAAATTTCCACCATGAATGATGCATGGCTTAGATTAGCGGCCCAGGCGTCTCTCTAACCATTTATACAAACTCATTTAAACTCACTTCATTTCCACATTTATTTCACCCATGGTAAGCATCCATAAACAAAAGTACATGATATCAACTAAATGAATGAAGTGCATGTTGAAAGCTTGCCATGTGACAGCACATATGAGCTAACTCTCAACCAAAGACATTTGTCAAGCCACAACATCATAATTTTAATCACAATGGGTCATGTTTTATTATGCAATGAAAGTAAAGTGTGCATCAAGTTCGAGAGCTCTATAACCAACTTTTCCCATAACAATCAACAACATAAGCATTTTCATTCAGAGGTATAGATAACACAAAATCATGATAAACATACTCGGAATAGCATAAAGCTAATAGGTAGATATGGTGGACTCACTGGAAAAACTTTGGTTGAAGGTGTTGGAAACAAGTTTTTGCTTGTTGGAATTTTTGGGCTAGCAAGAGGGAGAAAGTTGACCATCTAAATGCATGCATGAGTGTCCATAGAACTAACTAATCCATGTTAAACAAGTAAAATAACATTCAGCATCAAAACATGAATAAAAGATAGCTCTTGATAAAATACTTGCAAATTATTACTCATTAACAAGCTCATGAATCATGCAACTATATGTATCTTTTAAAATCAACTCAACATCCCTTTTCCCAATCTATAATAGCATCCAACATAATTCAACCCAAATTTCCAGTAGCTCTCTCATATATAAATGATAGTGTGGTGGTCTCACAAAATAAAAATCAAACCAAAACAACAAAAAGACGCTCCAAGTTTATGCGATAAAGTGTTTCGATCGAAAAACAGAAGTTAGACGTGTGCAAACCGAGAGTGTGTAGGTCCAGTGGGGTTGTCTTCACATCCCCAAGCTTATGGTCTTCACCATCCTTGGATAGCTCTTGGTGCATCTCCTCTAATCCCTGTGAAAAAACTTCAAAACACCGTTTCTCCCATTTCTTTTTCTGGGGTGCATTAGTAGTGATAAACAAATAGATTTCTTGCTGCATATAATCCTTGAACAAAAATTCATATGATGTCCAGAAAGTGTATAATGTTGTATGCCTACTCATAAACTCAATTGGATCAAAAAATTCAAGTTAAAAGTTCTAAGCATGCATCAAACAAAATGGGACAGAATCTGTCCAGAAAAACAGCAGCAGCAAAACGTATTTTTCTACCCTACTTAACTTTGTCGAAAATTCCGAAAAATTCATGCATACAGAGGATGAAAAGTTGCAACTACAGTTCAAATATGAGCTCATTCGGAGTTACAGAATAAGAATTAAAAATCATACCGTGCACAGATTCGTGCAGGAATAAAATCTCCGAACGCTATAAGCAACTTCTTCAAACCAAAATGAGTAAAACTTGGCACTTTATTAAAAATTCCAGAAACTAAACTAAAACAAAAGTCTCTTGTTACAGCAAGAGGACACAAAGAAAAAAAACCGGGTCGCCTCCCTGAAAGGACACGGATGTCGCCTAGAGGGGGGGGGGGTGAATTGGCGATTAAAATTCTTTGCGTTTAGCTTGAATAAATGCGGAATAAAACTAGCGTTTAATTTATCAAACCCGAAACCTAAACAAGGTAGTTAACCTATGTGCACCAACAACTTATGCTAAACAAGATAAGCAAATATGTGATAGCAAGATATATTACTTCAAACTCGATGGCTATCACAAAGTAAATAGCATAAGTAAGAAGCTCGGGTATAGAAATACCGAGGCACTTGGAGACGATGATTTATCCCGAAGTTCACTTCCCAATGGAAGCTACGTCTCCGTTGGAGCGGTGCGGAGTCACAAAGTGATCTCTGAAAGCCGTCAAATGGCACACCGTAATCTCCTTCGTGCCTCTACCAATGTAGAGTGCCACGAGCCACTATGGGACACTTGAGGGTGGTCACCGAACCCGTACAAGGATGAGGCACACTCCACAACTTAATAGGAGGCTCTCACACGGAATCCCGCGGCTACCAAAGCCACAAGACTCACAAGTTGGGGCACGTCTCCACAACTTAATTGGAGTCTCCCAACAATCCCGCGAGCCACCAAAACTCCGAGATCAACAAGGACCGTCTAGGGCACTCCAAGTACCCAAGAGGACAAGCTCTAGGGCACCCCAAGTACCCAAGAGTACAAGCTTCTCAACTTCGATTTCCACGCATCACCGTGGAGAACTCAAACCGATGCAACCGATGCAATGAAGGTAAGACCACTAAGGTGGTCAAATCCTTCACTCCCAAATCCCAACCAAAAGCAACTAATGCTTGTGGGGGGAGAGAGAGGAAGAACAAGGAAGAACTCAACAAATGGAACTCCAAGATCTAGATCCAAAGGCTTCCCCTCACTTAGAGGAGAGATGGATTTGGTGGAACAATAGATCTAGATCTCCTCTCTCTTTTCCCACTAAATGGAGGCAAGAATCATGGAGGGATTGAGAGATAGCTAAGCTCAAGAAGGTCAACAATGGGGGTCAAATTCGTGCTCAGCAAAAGCTGAATGGCTGGAGGTAGGTGGAGGGGTATTTATACCCCTCCCAGAAAAAGAGCCGTTGCAGACAGGAAAAACGGATATTCCGATGTAAGTCATGATCGGATAATCCGAAACACAAAGTATCGGATAATCCGGCACAGCCGGATAATCCGGGTAGACCTATATCGGATATTCCGGAAAACTTCAGTACTACCCAGAACTGGTTGCTTTTAAAGTCCTTAGCAGAATTCGAGAGAAACTTGAGGATCGGATAATCCGAATCAATGTTGATCGGATAATCCGAAAAACTCCAGTATGTTGCCCTTAGCCGAATTCGAGCAAAACTTGAGAATCGGATAATCCGAATCAAGGTTGATCGGATAATCCGATTCCCCTGCTTGAGCAAAACAGACAGAAACAGTAAAACCTGAAATGCAATAACTTTCTCGTTCGAACTCCAAAACAGGTGAATCCAATTCTGTTGGAAAGGTAACGAAATATTAAGGGTCACAAATATAGAGGGGATACCACACATGGGAAGGTGTTGACCCTATCTCGAAGGTGGACCGATAATATTTCCAACCCGAAAACGCAACAAGTTTTCCATACGAAATCCGTTTTCGGAGAACTTGGGCTTGTCATGAAGATGATCACGACAAGCACCAAAACCCAACTAGGAGAAAAAACCAAATAAGAACCAAGAAAGATGATGATGCCAAGTATGTAAAAGGTTTGAGCTCTCTCCAACTGATACGCTTAAGCTTTAGTCGAGAGCCCCTCTTGATAGTACGGTATCTATCCTATAACCCGGTCTCCCAACTAGCACCACGAGACCGGTAAAATAGAAACCCTAACTTACATCATACCTTTGCCTTGCGCATTTCACTTGAGCTAGATGACGTCGATCTTGATCTCTTCAAGTGGACCACCTTTCTTGATTGCGCTTCGCTTGGTGAAGACCCAAACATTGCTCCCCCATACTCCCACTATGGGAGAGCCTCTCTCAGGCTCATCTTCACATGAACATTATCTCTAGATGGGTGGCAAGCTTCAAGCCTAGGATTTCTTCGAGATGCTCCTCTTGAACTTGCGCTTCTCAACATTGATGACGAACACCACTTCATCGTTCATGGGCTATATGAAATCTTCATTTGATGCAAGCCCATAGAAAGATACCTAACCACACATAGAAATGCTACACACATATCATGGGTTAGTTCACAAAGCTATATGGACAATTGCTTACCATACCAAGAGATACATGATCCCACTTGGTACATTTTGTAGCTTTGTGTGTTGATCAATCTTGATCAACCTTGTATCTTTTCTTCTCTTTTGAATAGATGATGTCTTGAAGATAACCATGAATGATCACATACTCATTTTCTTCAAGACATACTTGTAATATGCTCAACTCGATGATCTTGATGCCAAATACTTCATTATATCAATATATTCATGGCATCAACCTTAATCCAACATATGGAGTTCAAGCATGGTCTATGGACAAACACTACAAGTAAACTCAATGCAACCATTAGTCCATAGGGATTGTCATTAATACCAAAACCACACATGGGGGCGCCATGCCCTTTCACTCCCGTAAAGCGCTTTCTTTATAGCCATATAGCTAGGCTTCTTAATTGATGTTTATAGAGGACGAAGCTCATGATGGAGCTTGAACTTTGGCGTGTCCCTCTTCCTAGGAAAGTGTTCATGCATAATACCAGGATCCCTTGGTGTTCTCAACCAATCAAAATAATAGTCAGGTTGAACCCTAGTTGAGAGAAAAACAAAACACAAAAGTAATAACAACGAAGTCTGACTTTCTTTCTATGCATTGGCATTTGTATATAAATGAATCACCATAAATAGAAGTTTCCCAATGCATATTAACAATATTTACTTGCAGCATATAATTATTAGTAACATAAAGATGGTTCTTATCACCTCCTCTTCATAATAGTTGCAAGTAGTAGAAATAAATTCAACCATATAACCACAAGAATCATTCATCTTAGATAATTTAGGCACATAAAGAGGATCATTAAATTTATTATGGAATTCATTAGCATGCTTCCCTCTTTCAAAATAGTTAATAAGATCAATATCAAGTTTACTATCATGATTGCAACAAAGATTTGGAACTAAAGATAGTTGCAAACACATAAGTATTTCTCAACATAAGCAAATTCTCCTCTATGGTGTGATTAGAGAGTTCAAAAACAAAGTAGGACTCTCATGAGCAAGAACACTATCACAAACAGCCAGTATATCATTTTATCCTCACATACATTAGTAACAACTAAACATGGAGGATTATCAATAAGCATAGGACCATCATCTAAAGCATTATCATATAGCATATTTAAACAACACTCCTCATTATTATCCATAACTTCACTAGTAGCATTATTAAAAGTAAAGGAGCATTATTAGTTCATCATAATAGCATGGGTTATCATATAGGACCATAGAATTTTCAGTTTGACACTCATCATAACATGGATTCTCATAAATAACAAAAGATTTTTGAGTTTGAGTGCTATTATCAAATGTTGATGGTGAAGTTGGGAGATCCAACTCTTCCCCAAGCTTAGGTTGGAGCACATCCATTTCAATCTCCTCTTCACATACTTCCTCTTCCAAGCTTATGTTTTCATCATCCTGCAAAATATTAGTACTTTCCATGGAAGCAAGAATTTTTTCTTTAACATAAACATTATCACTAAATTCCTTTTTACAAAGTTGGAGAAGAATAGAAATGTGTCCTTTCATTACACGAGCTTCATGACTAGTTGCAAAAAAATTATCAATAATAAAGTCTATCTCATGGGCTAAAACATAGCAATATATTTCTCAACTTGTTCTATATCATGGCATGCAAATTTACACTCTTGATAAGAAGCAATAATAGGATCACTATTATACTTACATTGATAGAGAGAGTGTTTATAGTCTTTTCTAACAGCAAGTTATATTATGTAATTCACAAAACTCAGTGGCCATATCATTAAGATGTTCAAGCAATTCAAGCATTCTATTTCCTTATTTGGTTGATCGATATTCATAGTAAGCTCCCATAGTTTTGACATAACCTTCCTCCACAGCGTAGCATACATATTAAAAACAACACTAGTTTTTATGGATTTTATGTTTTTAGATGAAAACTGAAAATAAAATGATACTAAACAATGCAAACCGAAATAACAAATGCAAAACAAAATGCAAAACCGAAAATAAATATGCAAACCGAAATATAAAAGACAATAACAAAACAAAATAAAATGATTTGAAGGTAAAGATGGATAAGATGATGCCACGTAGGTGCAACCTCCCCAAGCTTAGGTGTTAGCACAAGTTGGTGATGAAGTGAATTGGTGATATATCCTTGGATAAACCCGCGCCAGAAAACAGTCTTGATGGCCTTCCACGTAGTTACCTGCGTGAAAAGTAAATGGGTTAGGTTGAGACTCCAAGTGCAGAGTGTGTACTAAGTGGAAGACCGTTTTTCCCCACGAGGGGTGACTCGAGGGTTTAATATCGAACTCTCGGGGAATCAGTAGTGAAGATTTATCTTTCCTATCCTTCTTTTGGTTAACTACAAAACAAAGTAAATGTTTTGGTCCTCAACCTCACCTAGTGTTTCAAGCACCAGGTGTGAGAATGATATCAAGATAATATGCAATCCAAACAAGAAATAAATGCAATGGTGGTAAATAAATATGCAAGGATGGTGGAGCAATGATAAATGATATTTTTGGGTTTTATATAATGAATGCAAGATGTAAAAGTGTTTTTTGTATTTTGGATTTTTAAATGGCAGAAAATGTAAAGTGGTAAAAGTGGTGGAAAGGTGTTTCTTATGATTAAAATGGACCGAGGTTCATGGTTTCACAAATGCACTCTCTCTTTAATAAAGTGGTAGACAATGGAACACTAGAGTTGACAATGAGATTGCAACACAACATTTATTGACAAGTTATAATTATATGGGCATCACGTCCTAACATAGAGACCTTTTGGTTATTAGTCTCTCTTAACACTCCACCAAGATGCGGACTAAATCATAACACCTCAGTAATTAAGATAACTCAGATATAGCAATAAGTATCATGACATGAAGTTAAAATAAGAACATGCTAATCTAGTCATGAAGGAAGTGGCAATGGTCACACCCACATCTCCGGTAGCATGGTATTTCTTTTTATCCCTAGTGAGGCAACAAAGTAAGGTAAGATACCCAAGTGGATCGCAGAACTTTCTCACGTTCACTGCACTAGCCACCCCCCGTTACTCCAACTAATGCACACATTCCCCCTCACACGCTCTCATAAACATGCTTGATCATGACAAGTAAATAAGAACGGGATACATAATATGCATCTACTTTCATAACTGAAACAAAACCATTGCAATCTCAAACATATATTTACTCATAAAAAGATCTACCACAAAGGTATTACATAGATGACTGTAAATCATGTTCAGCAGCTCATACGGTACTAATTAGTGAAGCTCAAGAGAGGAGAGATACATAAGTTACTTCCACAAACCCGTAGTCCAGGGTGGACTACGATGGAGAAGTCGTTGGAGAAGATGGAGATGTGGCGCCCCGACCCGACTGCTATACAGTGATGCTGTGTGTCACCGGTTAAGCGATACAACCGGAGGTTACGGGTTTACCAATCCCCGGCCAAAACCTTTGGCAGGCGTTGCTGGGTACACCTCACTCCAGACAACGCAACACCCCGATTGATGCCTTAACACAGGCACAACTATCAAGGCATAATAGTAGATCAAGACTTGTGGAACAACTGGCACATCACAGACTCTACGACACAAATCATATAGTTCAACTCTTATACAGAGAAAGATAGCAAATGACAACCAAGGTCACAGACCCAACATTACATCAAGCGGAAGCAAAGTAGGTTGTTCTAAACAACAAGAACCAAAAAAGGCCTAAGAGGCCTACAGATAAACATCACAACGCTAGTTGTTCCAGGATGTCCCAAGCTGCCACCTGGAACCCCAGACTACTCGTCGACGTCCACAAAGAACCCACCTTCGAGGTCGGTGAAGTCCTCCTCTGAAACAAAACAAACGACGTTGAGTTCGACGAACTCGCAAGATTAAGAGCTAATATATGCTCGATGAGGCTTTCAAAGTTATATGGTTGTTTTGCATAAAGCTGATTTTATTTATGAAAACATAACTCAAAGGCATCGACTATTCAGAGTATTTTCAAAAGAGGTAAGAAGTACTCTTTCTTTCATCACCTCTCTCAACATCAACCATTGTACCCGTCCATCAAAGGCACCTCCCCGAATCATCCTCGAGGAAGCTCACCTGCAGTTTGTGAGTGGTACCTCTAGTACCCAGTTTTTAATCATTCCGTTAAAGTTATTCTATGATCTTACCTTCACTTCCCAAGTTCGTCCATAACCGCGGACACGGCTTTTCGAAAAGATTTAACCCTGCAGGGTGTACAAATGTTTGCCACGCGTACCGTCCGGCCCATTACCTGATCATTAGCTCTCTTCCTGGAAAGCCGCTGTGTGGGAGCGGTGTCGACTTCTCCCTCATTAAAACTTTCCAGGATCATCGTGAGGACGGAACAGGTTTGGTGCTCCTCCAACCCCCTGTCCCGTGCCACTCATTTTCCTAACACAACCATCCTCATACCATTCTCCGCCACCAACTCACGCGCGCGCAAATGGAAGCCCGAACTAGAGGACCCTGGCTAGCCCCGCTCGAGTTATTTAGCCTCTGAGGGTTCCTGCAAATGCATAGGCCTCACGCATGGTTGCACGCTCAGTCTTGGTTCAAGAGGTATAGAACTCGCACCTAGGCGGCGAGACGAGACAAAAACACCACAACCACAGTGGCCTCTCATCCCCACCTTTAAGCATTTTATTATCCGTCACCACAATCTCTCCACCATCATTCTCATTTCATCACCTGTTTCCAACATAAACCATCCACCATATAGCTATGCAATTAACTAAGCATGGCTAAGCAACAACATAGCATAGTAAGTACCTCGGCCAACAATACAAACCTATGGATAATAGGAGGGAAAACAAGTATTGGCATCGGAAACCAATGCAACTATAGGATATTCTAATCCAATAAAATTGACATTTGGAACCGCATGCAATATTGTAGTGGAGAAAATATTTGCGGAAATATAGGATAAGACATGCTCAGAGGGGGGGATTACGCTTGCCTTGTCAGGGTGCTGGTAGTACTGCTCGGCGGGGTATTGAGGTGGAACCCCGTCTGCTTGATCTAACGAAGCACACACGGAAAAACAAATCAATCACCACACATGTGTACCATGCAATGTACAATCACATGATGACATGACAAGTTTATGCAAAGATAGCATCATTTAGTTTATCTAGCAACATTAAATGGAGAGCCAAATAATTAGTGCAATTATTTGGGAGCAACCCCATATTTGACTTAATGACCACCTTGCTCATACATTTAATACATTACTAAGAAGTGACTCAAATATGCATGAACATGGCATGAAAGGATAGGGTTTGTTCCTCTGATCATTTTGGTACCTCATTTGTAATTTTCTGAGTACCGATGAATAATTAGTGAATTAAATAATTATTCGAATTTAAATCTTTTAATCAATTTAAGAATAACCTCAAATAAATATTTGTGATCATGATGAGATTAGCATGGTTTGATAAACATTTGATCTGCTGATCATTTTGATACCTTATTTGTACATTTTGGATCAAAATCCAATTAGTTATCAATTGTTTTCTTTTAAGAAAAAGAAAAAAAAAGAAAACTGTTTTTACTGTTTGGGCCGGCCTGTGGCCCGGTTGGGCCGGTTAGAGGACCGGGAAGGTGGCAGAGGCATCCGGCTCGTGGCCCGTTAAGGCCGGGCCCAAGGCCGGCTAAGGGCCCGAGGCGGCCGGTCGTTAGCCCGGCTTGGCCGGCTCCGCGGCCGGGCAACGCGTGAGAAAACAAGGAAAAAAAAGGGGGCCCTCTGCGTCCGCTGGGATCGATCCCGCGACGCGGCACTGTGGCTCGTGGCTGCTGCCACTGGGATGGATCGATGATGGTGCTAGGTAAAGAATCTCTTTCCTTTTGTGTTGTTCACGCGGGAAGAAAAACTGTGGAAACTGGAGCTGTCGTTCGTCGTGCTCGAGCGCAGCCATGGCTGCATGCTCGGGACGGAGAAGATGCAGCGAGAGAGGAAAATTGACGGCGACGGCGATGCACGGCCTCAGGGCTTGATTCCGGCCACGAGGAGGGGGAGGGAAAGCACGGCGGCGCGGATGGTCGGGCTCGATCTGCTCGGGTGAGCTCAAACGGCGGCGACGAGCTCGACAACCATGGCGGCCATGGCGCTCTCGTGGGGAAGAAATGAGGAAGCGAGGCAGAGGAGCAAGGGGGGGAATGGGGCCCGGGGTGCTTGCTCTTGCAGGAGAAGGCAGAGCAGGGGGGGGGGGGGGCCCGGCGACGCGCTTGTGCGCTGCGGCGCGGTGGTGCGGTCCGGCGGGAACGACGACTCGGTCGCTACAGGACGAGGAGATGAAGTTTTTGCAAAACGGACCCTGGAACCTTTTCTGCCATCGCAAACAAGTCCTGAAACTATTAACAAAGAGGTCCTTTTCTCTCTGATATTTAGAACAGCAGCTTCCCTGATTTAATTAAGCACCAAAAAAATATTTTAGAAAAATCAGGGAAAAATTCCAGTAGCCTCCCAATATGGTAGAGGAGCACCACAAAAATTGGTGTTGCCAAATAAAACAATTTGGACCACATTTATTCATAGTGTTTTATTTAGGCAATTTGTTAATTTTCAGGAATGTTGCTCCTTTAGAAATTTTAGAGCAATTTCAAAATATTGTTGGAACTCTGGGAACTTCGTTGACACATACACAATGTCAAGATTTCTGTTTTGCAAATTTGAGTGCCTTTAACGTGTTGGAAAATTTGTTAGAGCAATTTGGCATTTTGTTCTAGCAACTCCATATCATTTCGATATCAATGTTGTATTAACTCAAAAGAGACATGTTTATGCATGGATGCCATGATGCAATTAACACAAAAGTGAAAATTTGTACACAAAATTTTGGGGCTGTTACAGGAGACCACCCCCGCAGCGCCCCGCCGGAGTTTTCCCCCTCCAATCTGCGACTCCAGGTCCCTGTTTCGTGGTTTCTGTGTTTCTGCGGCGCTCCCTCCAGAGAACGTCGGGGGGCTATTTTTATAGTCGGTTTTTAGGTCAAAACGGAGTCGGTGGAGGAAAGATCGACGGCAGCGGAGCTCGAGGCCCAAAAGAGGGGGTCCCACGTGGCCCAGGTACCTGGCCGCGTGGGCCCACCTATCTTGGCCTCGGGTCTCCGCTTGTTTGCTTACTTCGCTCCCAAGTCTTCTTCCTTCCAAAAAATTGACGCTCGTAAATTTGCAGGTCTTTGGACGTCGTTTGGGTCCCTGAAACATTAAAATATAGAAATAGGGTTTTCTGCCTGTGCAGGGTTAATTTCATAAAAATAGGAAACATATCAAATATTCCCAAAATCATTATAAAACAGTGATATAACCCTTATATGATGCAAATATGACTGGAATATAAGTAAAATAATGCAAAGTTCATCTATGCATTTTACATGCATCACATGGGAAGACCTTCATCTTGACCCATTGCTACAAGGTGCTCAAGGACCAGCAGAAATGGAAGGACCTCTACGCCTCCATCAAAAATGGAGGGAGCCAGTTGCCAAGGGAGAGGACCCATCGAGAAGGAAGGGAGGCCAAGTGGGAAGAACAACTCGAAGGCCGAGTTGAAACGCGATGCAACAACCTTTTTTTTGAAAGGAATGCGGTAGAGGAAGCCCCTACAACGGATTTTTTTCAAAATAATAAGAACCCAAATCTGTGTCCGTGAGGACTTGAACTTGGGTGGCTAGGTTGTACATCCACTTCCCTAACCAAGTGAGATGGTCTCACTTCTTATGCAACAACCCTTGCGTTGCAAGCGACATTGAACTGTTTTCTATCCCAAAAGGACAAGACATGTATACGAAGGAGGAGAGGAAAGAGAGGGACCGCCAAGAGAGAGTGAGAGGCGGCTGCCAAGCTCTACTTCAAATTGCAATAGAAGAAGCTCGATATCGAGTAGGCAAATGCGTAGACATGAGCAAGGCCGAGACAAGAGGCAAGGAGGCCGAGGCTAGGGCCAAGGAGGCCGAGGGAAGAGCAAAGGAGGCTGATCTGAAGGGCAAGGACCTTGAGCTCGCCCTACACCAGGAGGATGCAAGGATCATGGACATGGATCTCTCGGCCTTCACCCCTACGAAGAAGGCCTACTATCTCAAGAAGCAAAGGTACTACATGGACCGAGATTTATCACATCTTGGTCGTTTTAGTAATGTTGCGTGCCGGCGTTGGACAATGGCCTAGATGGCAGAAAAAACATGGCCAAGGAGGCCGGATTTTGGTATGATTTTGGTGTTGTATGCCGGCATGACAATATTATTTTGGTAAAATATGCTATGGTTGATTTAGTGTGTCAATCTATGTATTATTTGGTGTTCTAGATGACTAAATGTGATCGAAATTGCGAAAATGATCAAAATGCTCCAAAACCCTCAAAACCCTAGCCACGGCGGACTCAATGCGGCGGCCCGTTTGGTGCAGTGGACAAAAAGGGGCGGACCTGGGCTGGACGCGCGTCCGTTTGCCGACTCAAACGGACAAAACGCGGACCAAACCCGCGTCCGTTTGCGTCGGCCCGTTGGAGTCATCCTAAGGTAAGATATAATCCAAAGGCTGGATGGACATATGACATGGCGACAATCCCGCGTTATAGAGGCCTGTCGTCCATTTGTACCACCTTGATTAGATTAATATCTTTAGTTGTATCATATGTTCAATTTCTCTAGGGAAATAAAGAACTTTTGACATTTCCAGGATTTCGGCAAGTCGCATCGATGGTTTTAGATATTCTGAACAAGTAAAATATACGGTAGTCGGGAACCTTTTCAACGGCGCGTCGTACCATGGCTTGGGCAAGAGATCAGCGGCCAGAATTGCTCTGAGCGCACACATTGCCATGTACAAGGTGTGCGACTCTAAGGAATGTGAATATCCTGACATGGTGGCGGGGATGGATGCGGCCATCAAGGACGGGGTGGACGTGCCCTCCATCTCTCACGGAGGAAAGTATAGTGTCCCCTTCGATCAGGACCCCGTTGCCATCGGCGCATTTAGCGTGGTATCAAATGGCATCATTGTCGTGTGCTCCGGTGGCAACCATGGTCCCTCTCCATGGTTTATTACTAATGACACGCCCTGGTTGCTCACGGACTCTACCGGCTTAGTGTACGAAGTTTCTATGCTAGGGTGCTTCTCGGTAACAGCAAGCGCATCGACCGAGAAGAGCTTCCAGGTGGCAAAGCCAGACTTAAAGTCGTACCTCTTTTTTTTACTCTAACTATATGTTGCGTCTACTTGGATGATGGCTCGCTTACCTAGATAGAAATGTTTTCTTTTCTTTTTTAGATTTTTTATTTTCTCAGAATGTTTTATTTTCATTGGACTGACAAGTGGGGCCCACTATCAGTTTAGGTGTTAATTCTCTCTGAGCTTGCCACGTCACCTGAGATGTGGGCCCAGACTGTCAAAAAGGGTGTCAATTTGTATTCAGAGACGGACTTGGGTTTTTTGCGAAAACTTTCAAAAATTATGGTAATTTTGTGTGATTGAAAAGAAAACTTGTACCAAAAATTGACGTGTCAAAACTGCTAATTTTATGCTCTCAACTCGCGCCTCTAAGAAGGCGAGGGACGCAGAGCACGGAGGAGCTCGTTGGTGATCAGTTCGACCTCACTTGAGGACATGTTCTTTGATATTGACATTTATGGCATGCCATCAATATCTTATGTGATGTTAAATTTGAGTCCTTAATTACCTTCCATTTTATCTGAAAATTGCAATCTATGATTGATGCAGGAGATCTTTTTTGTTAAAATGATTTGAGTTTTAAAAAGATCGTGGTGATTGCATATACAATATATGATGTAAATTTGTGTCCTTGATTACCTTCCAATTAATCTGAAAATATTGTGATCTATGATTGATACAGGAGATCTTTTTTCATAAAATGATTGATGCAGGAGATATAAAAAATATCTGCTGATACATTACTAGATCATTTAGTATACACATGCACATATCTGTCCTCGCATGCAGGGCCGGGCGAGCAAAATGCGGGGCCCTGTGCCAAAGTCTGAATTGAGGCCCTACTTGCTCTTTGTCAAAATCCGATGAACGGTCGTTGTATGGCAAATGGCCGATCCAATCTCGAAAGACGAATCGGCGTCTAGTCGATCGCAAGCGCGGAAAAAGTCAGGAAGAACAGAAGACGAACCAACGTCTATCATCCTGCGCTAGACGCTTCTCGTCGGCTTTGTTGCGTCGCTAGCCTAATCGATCGACAGTTTGGAGGGTCTTAGAATTTTCCGAACTCATCAGTAACCGTTAATTCCGTTCCCCTCCGAGAATTATAGCAAAAAAGGATAAATTTTATTCTAAACGTTTAATAGTAGCTCAAACGTTAATTTCGTTTCTTTCTTAGAAATATAGTTTCTGTAAAAAAGAATAAATTTAATTTAAAGACCTAATACTAGCTCAAACAGGTAATGTATATGGCTGTTTCTTGTGAGTCGTTGTTGGTGTGCTATTTTTTTAAGAAGAAGAATTTTCAATGGCACTAGCTGCGAGCCTGCGAGGTCCATTTAAAATAGTAAAAAAATAAAACAAGCGGGGAGGGAGGACTAGAAGTGATGCCTGCGGGGTTCGTTTAAAACAATGAAAAAAGAATTACCTGCACGAGGACTCGAAGCCGCATGCTCCTGATTGAATGAAATTGACCAAGCCACTACGCCGTTAACACTTTTGTGCATATTTCGAGATACAATACATTTTGGCCCTATAAATAACGTAAAAAAATAAATTTTGTGGGCCCCACAAAAATTTGGGGCCCTGTGCCGCCGGCACATTCCGCACAACTGTGGGCCCGGGCCTGCTCGCATGTAAGTATATCTTACAAGATCATCAAGATTTGGCACAAATTAAAGCTGTCAAATATTGCTGCATAAGTGACACACGACTGATTAATTTCTGCCAAATTAAGGTTGTAGCACATTGATCGTTTGTGCCGTATAAATGAAGAGCGCGGTGATGGCTGGACACTCCATCACAATCATCTTCCTCCATCGTGTAGGTTTGTGTGGCTTCAGCAAATGGCGTCTTTTACCAATCTCCTTCCACTTACACTTCTCCTGCTCGCCACCCTCTGTCCGACATCATCAATGTGCTATTTCAGTCCGGCTGCTGCAAGTATACAGCGAGATCCCACAAAAGCCTCTGCTTACCGTCCTTACATCGTGCTCGTCGAGCCACCGCCCTCGAATGCCGATGAAGACGCGCACAATCGATGGTACAAGTCTTTCTTACCAAGTTTACTTATCGGCGACTCCGGCGAGTCACGCCTGCTCCACTCCTATACCGAGGTTTTCACCGGCTTCGCGGCGAAGCTCACTGAGGCCGAGCTCGTCGCGGTGACCAAGAAGCCGGGGTTCGTGCGCGCATTCCCAAGCCGTACACTCCAGCTCATGACCACGCGCACGCCGGAGTTCCTCGGGCTAAGGGAAGGCACCGGGTTTTGGAGCGATGCCGGTTACGGGAAGGGAGTGATCGTCGGGCTGCTTGATAGTGGAATCTATGCACCACACCCTTCGTTTAACGATCATGGCGTCCCACCTCCTCCGGCAAAGTGGAAGGGCTCATGCCAGGCGGTCGGCTGCAACAACAAGCTCATTGGTGCCAAGACATTTATGGGAGGTGACTCTAGCGATAATGATGGCCATGGAACGCACACCTCATCCACGGTCGCCGGGAACTTTGTCAATGACGTGTCGTACCATGGCTTGGGCACGGGAACTCTCAGCCGGAATTGCTCCGAGCGCCCACATTGCCATGTACAAGGTGTGCAGCTCTAGTAGTTGTGAAGATCGTGACATAGTGGCGGGCATGGATGCGGCCATCAAGGATGGGGTGGACGTGCTCTCTGTCTCTCTCGGAGGATGGTACAATGCCTTCAATCAGGACCCCGTTGCCATCGGCGCGTTTAGCGCGGTATCCAAGGGCATCATTGTCGGAGGGCAACCGTGGTCCCGCTCCAGGGTTGGTTACTAATGACGCGCCCTGGTTGCTCACGGTTGCTGCCGGCTCATTGGACCGGAGTTTCTCTGCTGGAGTGCTTCTCGGCAACGACAAGCACATTGATGGAGAAGCGCTTACCCAGGTGGCAAAGCCAGACTTAAAGTCGTACCCTCTATTTTACTCTAACGATAGGCGTCGCTTTTGCAACAAGCTGGATCATGGCTCTGCTGCCGGGAAGATCGTGGTTTGCCAGTCCACATGGTCACCGTTACAGGATTCCAATATCCGTCGCATCATGGCCTCTGGTGCGGCCGGCGTGGTGTTATTCAACAACAAAGACATGGGCCACAGCATATCTCTTGTGGATTATAACTCTAGCGTGGTGCAGGTGAACGCTGCCGATGGCTTAACCCTCGTAGCTTACGCGAGGTCATCTACGAGCAGCGCTGTTGCCACTTTCACCTACAACTACACATTGCTTGATATACGTCCGGCGCCGGTCGTGGCATGGCTCTCTTCTCGGGGTCCAAGCAGTAAAGTCCCCGGTGTGCTCAAGCCGGACATTTTGGCGCCGGGCTCAACATCCTTGCAGCGTGGCCACCAAACATGGGCTCTGGGTCGGAGCCTTTCGGTATCATGTCTGGCACATCCATGGCGACACCGCATGTCAGTGGTGTCGCGGCACTCATCAAGAGTATGCATCCTGACTGGTCACCGGCTGCCATCAAGTCGGCCATCCTGACGACGTCGGATGTTGTCGACCGCACTGGAGGCCCCATCTGGAATGAGAAGCACGAGAAAGCTGGCGTGTATGGCAGGGGCGCTGGCCATGTGAACCCTGTGAAAGCCGCCAACCCTGGCTTAGTGTACGACCTTGGCATCACTGACTACGCCGGCTTCATCTGCTGGCTCCTCGGCAATGACGGCCTGGTGACACTCACGCGTAACCCGAATTTGACCTGTGCGGACCTACCCACTGTTACGGATTCGCAACTCAACTACCCGACGATAACTGTGCCGCTTAGAAGGACGTCGGTCACCGTGAGTCGGACTGTGACGAATGTCGGGCCAGCGGTGTCAACTTACAAGGCTAAGCTGAACATTCCAAAATCGATGAAGGTGCGCGTCTCCCCTGACACGCTTGTATTCTCCAAGGCCGGAGAGAAGCAGACTTTCAGCGTGTCGGTGAGCTGCCCCTACTGTGACAAAGACACCAAACTGGTGGACGGAAGCTTTAGCTGGGTGTCTGAAGAACATGTCGTGCGTAGCC
Organism: Poa pratensis; assembly: GCA_947311845.1. Taxonomy (NCBI): domain Eukaryota; kingdom Viridiplantae; phylum Streptophyta; class Magnoliopsida; order Poales; family Poaceae; genus Poa; species Poa pratensis. The sequence continues at coordinate 17,870,441 of CAMZMU010000058.1, forward strand.
CGATCGTTGCCAACAGAGACTGATAGAATCGGAGTTACTTAGGGCCGGGTGGCTTGAATGTGATGACGTGATGTTTGATCGACGTGAGTGGTCTCATTTGTCCATGTTTATTCACTTACCATTAAACTTGGCCTCACATAAACTGTTCGGATGCGACATAATTTGGTATCGTCTTAGTAATTATTGGTGCAAAGTTTTGCGTTAACAGAACTGGGGCCAGACCGTACGTAGCCCTCTGCTGTAGTTCTTTTCTTCTGAGAGGAACGCAGTCATTCTATTAGACCAACTGACCAAGGGCTTAGCGAACTCACTGACCAAGTTTGGCTGAACCGCATAGGTGTTTGCGAATATTTGTGTTGAACAGATTGAACAGGAGGGCGAGTGAATACCAGATTCAGTATTTCTCACCTGATTTCTTTCATTAATATATTGACAGTTATGACATTATATTGTTGGATTGATCGGTCAAATAACCATATAGGAGAGAAAGAAAAGGGTGAGTCAGTGTGTAGCCTATCTCACTCTCGTAATTCCAAATAGATCTGCACCGATCACAGCCTCGTGCACAAATAACGGGAAGAGCTGAAATCTCGTCGCGTCGTGCCGTGGTAGTGCCGCTACAGGTCTGAAGGGATTTACTTCATCAAACGTTCATCTACGACCTCTGCTACCACCACTACGTCTACGCCAACCCTGAACCTTGCCTGCACCGAGCATGCGACGATATGATGTCGACTCAAGGACTGCGCAATGATCATCTAATCCTTCTCTTTAGAGCCAATTACGTGTTCTAGGCTGTTGTCATGCAAGATCTGGTCGTTTCACATAATGTTTAGTTCTAACAGATATCCATACTCATATCTACGTGTTCCATTTCTGTCATGACTTCAAGCATTGGCACTCTTGTATGCATTGAAAGATAAAATGTTTATTCAAATCTAACCGCTCGTGGCTTTTTCACCAGTTGGTACCGGAGGATATGTGGACGTACAAGGTAAGAAATAATCCACCGGCTGGATGGACGAATGAGATGGAGACGATCTCGCGTCATTGTGGCGTGCCGTCCATTTGTACCCACCTTGATTAGATTAATCTCTGCAGCCGTAGCACAAACTGAATTTCTCTAGGGAAATAAAGAACTTTTGACATTTTCAGGATTTCAGCAAGTCGCATCGACGGTTTGAGATATTTTGAACAAGTAAAATATTATGCGATCTGAAGGCTCCCGTGCTTTGCCTTGATCCTGCACTCTGAACTATTAAACACGTAAGTAATTATCATCTTCCTTGCAAGTGCTGCAACTGATCACCAATGGCAGAGATCGAGTTAACCATAGATCCGTCACCAACTACTAATACGCGTAGAACTGACAGGCAACCCAGGGTGGATGATGCTTGCATTTTTCTTCTTATTACTACCTCCATTCTGAAATATAAAACGTTTTGGTACGTTAAAATGATCTGCCAAGCCAATGATCAAGCGTCCACGAGATGCGATCTGTGCTGAAGGATTTGTGACAGAAGATGAGTTGTTTGCTGATTACAAAATTCGCAACAGCTCCCGGTTTGCCTTCTCCCATCATTTTGGTGTGTGCTGGTCCGGTAGTTCCATAAACAAAGCAGCGATCGTGTCACAGCTAACCACAGCTTTTGAGATCATGGGAGCCCCCCCACCGGATCATAACAACATCATCTATTATACGCTACAGCCTCAACAGGGTGTCATATTACGCGTATCCTGCTGTTGAGGCGCATCCCACACATACCGCATTCTGCACAGCTGCATATGTAATACTCCCTCCATCCAAAAATAACTGTTTTACATTTGTCAAAAAGTAGATGTATTTAGACATGAAACATGTATAGATACATCCACTTTTGTGCAAACTTGAGACACTTATTTTGGGACGGAGGGAGTAGATGTGATTTTACTGAAACCAAATTCTACAGAGATGGGTTTACGCGTTGCTAAATGACAGATCCATCTATCAAGTTTAAACAAACTCTTTCTTTCACAAACGACAAGAGAACGGAACACTAGGCCAAAACTTTTGGGAGTTCTTAAAATAGCAAAAAAAAAACGATACCGTTGCTGTGTTCTACATGAATAAGTCGACATTACAGCAATGCACGTGATCTATAATCCAAAGAGATAACTAAAAACATAAGGAGCATTGTGGGAACTATCAGGTGGAAAAAGTGGGCGAAAGATCTGTGTAACAAGTTGTGAACACTTCTGAAGCTGTAGCATGAGCAACACTAGTTTCTCGGTACAATTAAGCGCATGGGAACTCAAAAGAAGCACAAGCCCGCTCGGAGCACATACAGAGAGATCTGATAGGAGATGATTCAGTCGGAAAACGAATTAGATTTACATGATTTAACAGTCTATTTGAACCGTTTCAGACAAGGTTCAGTTACACAGATTAACCCGCCCCAAACCCAAAAACTACCTACCTAGAATTGGTAAAGGCCATCACCGGAATCTCTTATCCTTTTGGAGGAGGATATTTGGGTTCCTCTTAGATCCCGTCAACTCGCCCATTTTGTCCCTGGTCCATGAACACGTGAAGAAATGCTCCAAAGGGTGTCTCCTTGCTGACCGGCTGCATCTTTCGTTGGCTTTGCAATAGCTTTAGATTTCATCAGAGGATGCTTGTTGCCCTTACCCATGCCAGCTCCTAGCAGCCATCTTGAGCCAGATTGTTGCTGTGTTTGATTGCCCCATGGTTTTGTCTTCTCAGGCTCGCTCTTAAAGCCAGCTACATGCACTTCTGTGACTTTAAACTGAGGAACAGAATCTTCTTCCTCAATCTTTTCTTCGCTGACCAATGCTTTCTCTAGAATCTGCTCAGCATTGGGCTCCTCGTAATATTCCTCGCTGTTACCTTTCTCTGAAACAGTGCTGTATATCTTGGGCTTTGGGGGAATAAAAACCCTCTCCACTTGAATCAAAGAAAGCATCGGCGTGCCCACTGGCTCATAGTTACGTAGCGGGTCGCGCAACTGAACCATCAGAGCAACTGTGAAGTTGTTCCCCAACAAACCCCATCTTCTACCAGATCTCCTGCTCTTCTTGTCTGCATTCTGGTTTTCAGCAAGTAAGTCCATTGATTTGGCATGGTGGGCAGCGAGTATTTTCGATGTACGGTTACTGAACTGTTCCTCTTCATCCACTACTCCAGAATCAAGCCTCATCCACTCATCTAGAGTGATTGATAGGCCCATTAAACCATCAACGTCACCGCCACTTTGTTTAACATCCAGAAGCTGCAATCCTGCAGTTCCTTCTAAACCAAGGGACGATGTATTCTCTGCGCACTTTCCTTGCAGAGATGACATTTCGCCAATAGGGCGGGCACTGATATTGGAGGGTGCCTCTTCTTCGGACATGCCAGATTGTATCCTCAGACCCTCAATAGAGAGGGCTTCAATTTTTTCCATAGCTAACGGGGCAAGATCCTCAAGTGAAACATATTCTGAAGCATTTATCACACCCAATGATGATGATGACATGTCAGCACCTCTCCCTTTCTTCTTCTTTCCCAAGGCAGTATCGCCGACCCCTCCTGCCAAAGCATCCACGCTATGATTCTCCAATAGGTCGTATCTGTGTTGGTTAGAGCAATATGTTTTAGTCAGAGCAAATGACAAAGTAAGAAGAAATCAACGAACAAGCACGGCAAGAAAGATTCTAACCTTCCAGCAGACTCTAGAGCAGGAGAAGCCTCCCAGGCGAGCTGCTGCATCATTTTGCCATTGACATCTTCTAAGGGCATAAGTTTGTTTGCTTGCATTGATAGCTTTTCGATTCCAACTGAAGCCAGACCATGCAATATCTCCATAATTCCTGAGCCCATTTCAGCTGGTAGTACGATTGGAGAAGAAGCCTGCATGACTAAGCTACAATTGTTCTTTGCCTTCTTGAAAAGAGCTGGATTCATCGACCGCAGAAATCCGCCATCTTCTGTCTGAATAAATGGGCCCAAACCATCAGCTAAGGGTGGCAGCTCAAGGGGCTGCTCTGGTGGGAGGTCAATGGGGCTACCAAACCCACTTCTAGTTCCAGGTGGAGAAGATTGGAAGGATGTCTCATTAAACCCGAATTGACGCATCAAAGCTTCAGTTTCCTGGTCTTCCAGTGTCTTGGCTCTAAATGTGGTGTCTATGGGCGGAACTCCATTTTGCAGCTCAAGTTCAGCCTCGCGTATGATTGAGGAGAGATCAAAATCCTCTGCAACATCTTCGCAACTAGGTTCTTCCACTCCATCTTCGAAATCCAAACCAAGAATACAGTCCCCAGATTCTAGAGCTTCCTTTTCGAATTGCTTCCAAAGCTTCTCCCTTGGTGAATCTGAATCACTATCTGTGGTTGGCCCAAATGGGCTATGCGCTATCCCAAGCATTTCCAAAAACTCACTAGCAACAAAATCAGATGAAGCATCCACGCTGCGTGATCTGCTCTTCCTACTGGTGGAATTGTAACCATCTTCCGCACCTATGCAGCTCAATCGCCTAGACAGCTTATCGTCTACCATTGGTGAATCAAATTCCTCTGGCTCCACAATTGAGAATTTGTTGAATAGACAATCCAGATCCTCCAGTTCTGTATCTTCAGCCAACTGACCATCTTTTTCCAATGCTGAAGTAGGAAGCAAGTCTGCTTCGACAGGCACATTCTGCTTGTCTCCCACATCTTCCATTTCAGGAGCAACATCACCGAGCTCCTCTTCCAGTTTCATTTCAGGAGTATTGACTCTAGCAAGATCGTCATCACTCAATAACGCAGGCTTGGCTGTTCCCTCTTCACTAGCTTCACCACTAAAATCCTCATGGGGATCAGCCACATAGTCAGCATCGGCAGGTTTGAACTGCTCTAGATCCTCGAGGGCGACCTCAACTCCCTGCTCAACCACGTTGAACTCTGCACCGTCACAATCGCCCTCTGGATGCGACGAGTCCCCCTCCACCTTCTTCACCTCCACTGATGTGCAATGCTTTGACTGTGGAGAACCATCCTCCTCGGATTCTACTGTTGCCGCCTCACCCTTTGCGGCATCAAGACCTGCATCGCCAACAAAGGCCAAGGCCTTTACAGGCCTCGTGCTCGGCAAAACCTCGTGCAGCATCCTGACGTCCCTGCTCCGTGCTGGCACGGCGTCGGCGCCTGCACTGACACCGGCCGCGCCATGGAGCCCCGTCTCAGCCCCGCCACTTCCCCTACCTTGTGCTGCTGCTCCCCCACGAGCGCGCACGCGAAGGTCACGTTGAGCCGCGCGCCACGGGCGACGCCGGAGAGGCGGAAGCTGGTGCTCCACTTCCCGAACCCGGAGTCGCCGCCGTCCTCGAGGTCGTCGATGGAGAGCGGCAGCAGGCGGGTGAGGTCGACCTCGTGCTTGCCGAGCTCGAGCGCGGAGGCGGCGACGGTGACGACGAAGACCCGGGGCTCGTACTTGACCGCGTTCTTGGCCCCGCGGGAGAAGTAGACGGGCGAGCGCAGCGTGAGTGCCTCCTCGAAGGCGGCGGCGCCGAGGGCGGGGGCCACGGGCCGGGTGGACGCGCAGGCGGAGAGCCGGCGGAAGTGGACGGAGACCGGGGCGCCGTCGAGCGCGGCGGGAAGGCCGTCGACGGAGTGCACGTGCAGGGTGAAGGCGCAGTCGAGGCGGCGCCGGCCCAGGTGGGAGATGGCCGTCAACGACTTCTTCCAGAAGGAGGAGGACGATGAGGAGGTGGAGGCCGAGGAGGAGGAGGAGGAGGGGGAGGGCAGGAGCTTGCGGGAGGAGGAGGGCTTGAGCTGCTTGGGCTTGTTGTGGTCGGCAGATGGGGCGGGGAGCGGGAGCGAGCGGCGGCGGCGCGAGGGGTCGAGGGAGAGGGCCTTGTGGAGCGTGACGATGTCGCGCGCGAGGGCCGCGTCGCCCGCCTCGGCCCCGCGGTCGGCGGGCGGCGGCGGCGGGCGGCGCGAGGACATGGGGGACTTTTGGGTGGGGGGAGAGACGGCGCGGCCGGCGAGGGGGGAGAGACCGAGACAGGGAGCGGATGCCTTGCTTAATTAGCTGGTTCGTTGCGTTGTTGGTTTTGCAATCTTTTTTTTTTTTGATAGTGTTGGTTTTGCAATCTTGTTGTTTACTTGGTGTGTTTTAGCTTTAGCTGGATTTGGGATCTGGGGGATTCGAATTCTTGTCTTGCCTTGTGATTAGGGCTGGACTTGAAGCTCGAGGCTCGAGGCTCGGCTCGGGCTCGACAAGGCTCGGCTCGGGCTCGGCTCGGCTCGAAGGTGGTGCAAGCCAAGCCTTGACCTCCCGGACAAGGCTCGAGGCTCGACGAGCCGGCTCGGTGAAGCTCGCAAGCCGGCTCGAAGGCTCGATGAAAAATAATAATTGACATGACCTATGCCAAAAATGTAACATTTGACAATTGTAATCAGCAATAGAGCATGAATATATATCACAAACACAAGTGCACTATTATGTAGTAATATTATAACATCGAACAAAGTAAGATTACTACTCCCAAACCTAAGTCTGCATGACAACAGAATACATCCCTAAAACTCAAGTCTTTTTAGTTCGCACTTGTGAAAATGACATCCTTCTACAAACTACCACATCGGTTAGATTTCATTTAGTTAAACTACACCATGTTGAAATAACATCGACCACATTCACCTCTATGTCATCATTTCTCCAGTTCTAGAACACCAATTTCGTTTCTCTGCTCGATCACATCGGGTACAACTGAATAAGCACCTCTAGGACACCATTTTCGTTCAGAACATCAGGCACAGGTGCAAGTACAGAAACATATTAAGTAGGATTTGAAACAATATGTGCAAAATACAAGCAGCTCCTAATTAGCACTCTAGTCTCACTAAGGATTCAGAAGTAAGGGGACATATAAGCTGAGTAATAAAATGTTTCTTTAAACCTCAAATCCCTCACTCTCTCCTCATTGAACTCTGGAACTACAGATTGAGTACGTGTACAAGGAACACAGTATGCCAAACACGAACTGGAAGAAAAGGCTCACCAAGATTCGCCAGACTGCATCAAGTCGGGTAAGCAGAGGAGATGAGAGCAGATCAGCGTGGAACCCGACAAAGTAGTCGCGAGCTAGAGCGACGAGGTGAAGCAGCGTCAAGGCGGAGAAGAGATCTCGGCCAACACCGTCGAATCGAACGCAGCTGACAACGGAAGAAGGCGAGGTCAAGCGGGAACCGGGGCGGCTATGTCGTCCGGCCGGCCGGCGTGGCCGGAGGCAGTTGCTTAGCTGGTTCTTGCTCTCCCACACTGCCTCAGTCCGCCGCACGCAGCATGGTCGTCTCCAGACGAGCTACGGCCACGGTCGACGCCTCGACGGATCCGGGATCCCTGCGGGCTGCGGCTGCCGGAAGGCCGTCGGCCGCCACTGGAACAACGGCTACGGCGCCGCGCCGGCGGCGTCCTCAAAGGTCTCCTGGCGAGCTACGGGAGGAGCAGGTGGTGAAGATCCATGGGATGGGCGTCTCCGCGTCGGCGGCAGTGGTGGGCAGGTGGCGGCCGGCGTCGGCGGCGGTGGTAGCGGCCGGCGGCGGGTCAAATCCTAACGCGAGCAGAGGAGAGGAGCAGCAGGTGCGTGCGGTGCGGGAGCGGGATGGGGAAGAAAGAACGATCGATGACAAGTTGACCACGTAGAGATCGATCGATTCATGCTAAAAAAAAAAAAAAACTGCGGCTCGCGAGCCGGCCGAGCCGAGCCTCGAGCTTGCCGAGCCGAGCCGCGAGCCCGATTTCCAGGACATTTTAGAGACGAGCCGAGCCAGGCTCAGCTCGAGTTTTGCCGAGCCGAGCCTCGAGCCGGCTCGGCTCGGCTCGATTCCAGCCCTACTTGTGATGGGGATGGAATGGAAATGGACTATCCGATCTCAAGCCGGCAATTCCGCCCATGGGCACGTCTGCCCACAGGCACCCGACCCTAACGGGCAGGATATGTGTCGCTATGTTCGCCCATGGGTCTCGCCCGTGGGCGACCCGATTAGTCGTGGGTAGGGTATGGGCAGACATGTGTACCCATGGGCGACCCGATGGGTAACCCGATTAGCTGACATGTGGGGTCTCATAGTAAACACATGACCACAGCCCATGCTATTTGTTGTTTCCTGGGAACTTGATTTGCTGTTTGTGTGAGCAATCAGTACATCAGTACATCACTATTTGTTGTTTGTGCTTATTTTGCTGTTTGAAATGCTATAATATTATATATTGATGTGCTGCCTACAGACCCGATGGGTCGCCCATTGGGTCTGGTGACCCGACGGGTACGGGCATGGGTCTGAGATCTGACCCATGGGCAGGGTCATGGGCAGAGACCCTTGCCCATTTGTTATATGGGCATGGGTCTGGAATAGGTCGACCCACCCAATACCCGACCCATTGTCGGCCTTAATCCGATCCGAGGAACCAAATCGTCTGACTTTGCTCTTGCAAAGTCAGGACCCTGACTGTGCCAATCTGCACCACATATTAGACATCCAACGGTTCTGCTCCTAGTACTACTAGTTGCACTGTTCCTAGTACTACTAGTTGCGGCTGCTTTTTGCTGTGGAGGGAACGGACAACTTCCTGGTGGGTTTGGCGCCAAAAATAGGACCACTAGCCCCACAACCTTGCTCATTTGGCGCCAAAAACAGAGACCACACTCTTGGTCCTCCTGCACTTTGTCCTTCTTCTTTCTCTCTGCTCCTTTCCTGCAACATGAGCTCCAGATTAGAATAGCCAGGCTTTGATTTGCTAAATATTCAAAGCTGCAGCAGTGAATCACTAATGGAGAATCAACCCAATGCAGATTCAAACAAGTAAGTGGGAATAAACATTTCGTTTTCTCAAAAAGTGCTTGTTCCTTTTACAGATATCTAGATGCATCTCCCTTTTTCAAAGCAACTCTTGTTTCAGCTTGCTGCTTGTTGTTTCTGCAATTAAATGACATAGCTCATACTTAACTTGTGTATTATGTAGAGAAAATGTTGTGCCTACTTGGATACCTCGGGTTGGCATGATATTTAGCACCCTAGTAGAGGCTTGGAAATTTTGGGGGTATTATGGAGGAAGGACAGGGTTCAGCATCAGACAGAGGTGTAAAAACAAAAGCAAGTTTGATGGCAAATTCACATCCTGCAAGTTGGTTTGTTCCAAAGAGGGTAAAAAGTTAGTAGATAAAAGAGATCCTATTGTTAAGAATCCTCGAGCTGAAACTAGAACTGGATGCCCAGTTCGTATGATCCTTTCATTCAACCGTGAGACAGAAATTTGGGCAATTTCTGAAATCTTTCTTGAACATAACCACATACTTCAATTGCCCGAAGCATGCCATCTACTGCCATCACAACGAATGATCTCTGAAGTGCAGGCGTTTGAAATAGAAATTGCTGATGACTCCGGTATTGCACCAAAACTTGCTCATGAGTTTGCTAGTCGACGAGTTGGTGGAACATCTAATCTGAGCTACACTCCCCTAGATCACAGAAATCATTTGAGAACTAAGCGCCAAAGAGACCTTAAGTATGGTGAAGCGGGCAGTATGTTAAAATATTTTCAAGACAAGGCTGCAGAGAATCCATCATTCAAACATGATTTTCAGCTTGATTGTGAGGAAAAGATAACCAACATTTTCTGGGCTGATGCCAAGATGATTATTGATTATGCTCATTTTGGTGATGTTATGACCTTTGACACCACTTTTGGAACAAACAAGGAAAATAGGCCGTTTGGTGTGTTTGTTGGCTTCAACCATTTTAGAGAAACTGTCATCTTTGGTGCTTGTCTTCTCTATGATGAGACATATGAATCTTTCAAATGGTTGTTCGCTACTTTCTTATCAATACATAACCAAAAGCAACCTAGAACCATCTACACCGATCAAGATCAAGCAATGGGAAAGGCAGTTGGGCATGTTTTCATAGAAGCAAAACATGGATTGTGTACTTTTCACATTATGCAAAATGCTGTCAAACATTTATCTAGTTATATGGAGGAAGAATCAACTCTTCTCGCAGATTTTAGTGCTTGTATGTATGAGCATGGGCACCAAGAAACATTTGAAGAAGCTTTTCAAAATATGAGAGGTCAAGTGCCAACACAAACTTGGATGGTTAGTATTTACAAAGTAAAAGAGAAGTGGGCTGAATGTTTCATGAAGAATGCCTTTACCTTGGGTATGAGGAGCACACAACTAAGTGAGAGTCTCAACAATGACTTGAAGCATCATTTGAAGTCAAATTTAGATATTGTCCGATTCTTCCAGCATTTTGAAAGAGCTGTCAAAGTAAAAAGGGATGTTGAGGTCAATTCAGAATTTAACTCTAGATGTACTTACCAAAAATCATAATGGAAACTCCAATTTTGGTGCAAGTCGGCAAACTCTATACCCCTGTTATATTTGAGTTTTTTCAGAAGGAATACAGAAGGTCTTTGGGAGCATGCGCCGAAGCACTAGATGAACCAACTGAATACATGGTGAAAATTGGTTATCCTTTCGAGCAACCAAGATTTCAAGAAGAATGGAAAGTTAAAGGAAACCGTTTGGAACAAATAGCATCATGTGATTGTGGTCAGTTTGAGAGGCTGGGAGTATTGTGTGCACATGCTTTGAAAGTCCTTGATTTAATGAATGTTAAGTTACTTCCGGAACACTATATTTTGAAGCGGTGGACTAGAGAAGCACGAGCAGGGGTAGTTCAAGATAGTCATGGAAGGATTGTAGTTGCTGATCCAAAGATAGATGCCCTTCACCGCACAAATTTCCTATCTCACAAATTTTATGACTTGGTGACCGAAGCATCCAATTCTGAAGAATGTTGTACTTTGATTGAAAATACACTTGATAACCTTAGCAAGGAAGTGAAAGGGGTATTGTTGAATGCTCAAGTGACAACTCCAGCATCAAACAATCTATTGAATGCTCAAGTGACTACACATGAAGCACAAAATGATTCGCTGGCTGATGCACGTCTAAAGAAAAAAGAGGTCAATAAGCAAGACAAAGGTTCTAAAAGAAGGAAACCTTGGTATGAACGGCAGTACAAAGCAAAAAAGATAGGACCGGATACAACTACTGCACCATTATCTAAGGTATATGAATCACACAATATATGATTCAAATGTAATTTAATCCACTGTCTACTGTCTAAATTTTCACATATAGCAGGGGAAAAAGCGTGCAAAAAAGGGTCCTAAGACAAAAGAAAATCATCCAGCGGAGCCAACTTTACATGAAGACTCGCATGGATATGAAAGCATTACAAACTTCACTCAATTACTCAACATGCCTAGTTTTGGACCTTCAATTGGAGATGACATATTTTGATAGTTTCGAGTGGCGGAGTTACTCTGAATCTATTTTGTTGAACCAATATACATTGCTCTGAATTTATTTTGGGCCAGCTATTTTGTTGAACCAATATGCATAGTCTGAATCTATTTTGTTGAACCAATATGCAATGTCAAGTGAAAATACAATCTGCAGGGGTACTTCTGCTGTTACTAACTCACCTAACAGATCAATTGGCCGCTGATGTTACTAACCAATATGTCTAACTCATCTAAATATTCAGTCAATTGCAATGGAATTTGCAGGTTATACATGATTTGTACCTTTGTATCAGGACAAGCTCATATGTCGCCGGTGATGGGAGTGGACCTGGGCGGGAGAGGTAGGCGGGGAACTCCGGAATCGACTGGGGAAGCTCGCCCGTACAGCGGCCATGGCGACCAGTCGATGGCGTCGGGAAGCTGGAGCCGGGGCGGGCAGAGCTCGCCGCGAAGGGAAGAGAAAGGGAACCAGGGACGGGGAGAAAGGCGGAGGGGCGCCGGGGTGGGGTGGGGTGGTAACTCCGGTGGGTGGCGTGCGGCGGGACGGCGGCGTGGCCATGGCGGCTCGTCGGTGGCGACGGGGGAGCGATGGGAGGCAGGGAAGCAGGAACCGCTTCGTTCTGGCCAGTTCGATGGGAGTTGACTTGGTTTAGCTGAGGACCAAGTAGTACTAGGATATGAGCCGTTGGATGTCTAATATGCGGTGCAGATTGGCACAGTCAGGGTCCTGACTTTGCAAGAGCAAAGTCAGACGATTTGGTTCCCCAGCGGAGGACATGGCCCGCCGCATGGGGCTTCGTGTGGACTCCTGGCGTGTGGGTTGGGTGCTCGTTGCGATCGTATTGAAGGTTTTGGAGGTTGGGACGATGCGGATCAATTCGAATAAAAGGTGCTTGATTGATGATTGTGTTGTTGAGTTGTTTATTCTTTCAAAAAGAAGTCGTGTAGGAGGCCTCTGGGTCTCGACACCTTCTTTCGTGATAAATATATGTATTTTTATACTTCATCTTTCATGTTAGGTTGTCTAGCCATTATTATTTATATAAAAGTGTTGCCAAGTTTTCATTAGCCACATCGAGTTTTTTCAACAGTTTCAACCTTTGTTTTTGTGAGGATAGACATGCGTCCTCCCGACCCCGTAGCGGCGACTCCCGCGGCGACCACCACGGCCACCGCGACGACAGCCATAGCCACCACCACCCAGACCTCAGCCCCTACCAAGCTAGCCTCGTTGCTGCTTCAGTCCTCCTCGACCAGGTTCTCGTGGGCGATGAAGTGGAGAAGGAAGAGAGCGTTGACTTCGTGCCAGATTCGCAAGATCCAGATTGGGTCTGTGTCGGATTCGCAAGGTGCGGAGCTTGAAGACGGCGAGATCTCGCCGGGGTCAGGTCTAGGGACCGATATGTCCCGCCGCAGCGCCACGGGGACGCGACGGGCGCCTTCAATGCGGCTTCCCCAACTCCGCGTCGACAGCTCGACGATCAGGCCTCTGCGATGGGCTTCTATGCGGGTGGGCGGCCGCCCCCTCCCCCGCCGGGTCCGCCTCCCCATGGTCAGCCGCGTCCATTTATTGCTCGGATGGGTGCTGCCTACTCCTCGACTTCAAGACGAAGCAACGCCGGAGTCAGGAGACAAGATGGGCCTTCTTTGGAGCGGCATGGCGCGCCGCGAGGACAAGACGGATGGGAGACCGTCCGTCCACCGCATTGGTGGCGACGGGACTGTCGGAGAATGACTCCCACGAAACAGGGGTAGTCAAGCTCACGAAGAGAGTTCGTGTAAGGGGCTGAACACGTTGGTCAAACAACCCTCAACCTGCACGGCGACGGTGCTCGTCGAGCAAGCGGAGGGACATCACGACAGAGATGAACACCAGCCCGTACCCAGGTTCACGGCCCTCGTGTGGAGGTAATACCGCTACTCCTGCTTGTCTGTATTGCACTGCTTGTAGAGGTTACAGTACAATGAGCTTGCCGAGGGCTCTCTTTTGGCAATGGTGTGCACAAGGAAGGGAAGCGATGGTCTTCTTCTTCCTTGCGCGTAAGTGGCTATGCTGGAATGAGAATGCGATCCCTTGCTACGGTGCACCTTGTCCTCCTTTTATAGGCGCCCCGTGCTCCCTCCTCGCACTCGCACTGTGGTAGGGCTGTCACGTGGCGCAGAAGGTGGAGCGCGGTGCATCGCAGCCCGGATGTCCATAGACGCGGTCCATGAGCGTAAAGCTGACTCCTGTAGCAGAGTACCCACCGTCCATGCAGGACGGCCAGCTGGGGCCGAAGAGGAACGTGTGGGTGCCCACGGTGACGTTGGCCTTGGAGCGTAGCGCCGGCCGGTCCCCTTATCACCAAAGAGGAAATCCTTGTAGTCCGGAGCGGGTGGCACAGCTTTATTGACCCCTTTAATCACCAAAATGGCAACTGCGGCATCGTCGTCACCGCGCGCAGGGGCGCGCGTCACTCTGCGGCCGCTGCAGAGCCCATGTGCGCTCTGCAGAGGTTGCTTTGCAGCGAAGCGATCTCCACGAGGGCTTAGACGCCCTGTAGAGAATTCGGCGTTGACCTCTCCCAGGGGAGATTTCCTTGAAGAGGGGGCAGCAGTGGATATGGCCTCCGCAGGCCTCTGCTGCCTCAAATGCCCTCGCGAGGCAATGAGCCTCGCGAGGCTCTCCAGGCCGTAGGCTTGGTCCTTAGCGAAAATTCGCCATCAAGTGTCGAGGGCCGTATAGGACAGGCCCAGCACACCCTGGATTTCACTGGGCCGACAGGGACTCGAGCAGAGCTAGGGGACGGCCTGGGAGCGGAGGCGACAGCCTGGCGCGGCGGGAGCTGCTCCTTAAGAAGATGCGGGGACGCTGCTTCCGGTGCTTGAGCCATAAACACTTTGCAATCGACTGCAGAGAGCCCCGAGTCTGTTGGCAGTGCCACCGCATAGGCCACCTTGCTGGGAGCTGCACCGAGCCTCCAGCCTCCCCGCCTCCCGCTGCCCCACTGCATCGGCGCACCGCTACCCCGGCCTCTCCTCTGCGCTCCTTCCGCGACATCCTCATGGCGCCACAAGACCTTTCGGAGGTGACACCAGATCGTCCACGACCGACAGGCCTTACTCGACTTTGCTCATCGCCGGTCAGCCCGCTACGCTCCTTCAGGGAGGTGCTCATGGAGTGCGAGCTTGACATGTGCTGCTCCACGGCGGCGGCGGAGGTGTTGCTGCCCAACGAGCGGTGCCACAAAGAGAGCGTGGATGGAGCTCTAACATAGGAGAACGAGCGGGCCGGGCTGATGCTGCCGCCAGAGCAAGGTAAGGATGGCGACCGCGAGGCGAGGGAGCAGGTATCCGCGGCAGTGTCTATGGAGATGTTGGCGTGGCAAGGTCTGATCGGCGAGATTTCGGCGTGGGACGCGTGTCCGGCCTCGGGGTGCTCCCCGCGTCCGGTTTGTGAGCGACGAGCCGCCTTCTATCGTCTCGCCAGGCGATGCGTCCTGCGAGGTGGTGCTGCTGTGCGGGGAGGTGAAGGATGAAGAGCAGTGCATTGCCGAGCCTGGAGCGGGCTCTACCCTGTTGTCCGCTCAGGGTGAGATCGTTGTTGAGAAGGTGGATGGGCAGCAATTCGTGAAGGACTTTGTCTCGCCGGTGCAGGCTGGTCCTGGGCAGCAGGACATGGAGGTCGGTGCATCTCTGTGCCCCTTGTCGGGATTCTTAGCCTGGATCACGGTACCACTTGCGGCCACCGTTTTGGGCACGCCGGCCACGCCGTTGGTCCACGAGATGGAGGTGGAGGCGCCGTCTGTGTGGAGGAGCGAGAGGCTCGCCAAGCTGCACCCGAAGGGCGCCAACATCGAGCAACTGGCCAGGGAGACCGTGGCGCGCCGTCTCGGCTCGCTGACCGAGGAGGCTCACCCCTCGGGGCGCCGGCGAGAGGACTCCTTGGCTTTGTTAGATGTCTCGGACCGGCCCTTCTCGGACCAGGAGGTGGCGGCCATCGACGACCTCGTCCTCGCCGTGAACAAGACCAAGAAGAAGAAGACGACGACGTCAGGGACCAGGATGGTGCGGCAGATGCCGCCGGGGGAGGCCTAGATGATGAAGCTTCTATTGCTTGGACACTCCTCCTGGCAAATGCTGAGAGGAGGTGTTTTTTGTGTCTGTGGGGCACAGGGAGAACTGTGCGTTGCTGATCGAGGTTGTCTGTTGTCATGGCGAGCACTTGTGGGTTCTTCACACGAGGCTAGGAGAGCGACTGGCGAAACCATCATCCACTTGACTTGGCGGACAGGGAAGGAGAGGAGCCAAAGGACCTTTTGCAATGTGGCAATCTCGCCTTTGGAGGTGGCGGCTTCGGTGCGGGAGGAGTTGGCGATGCGGGCTTTCGCCCACACATAAGATCCTGGAGACTAGTTTTTGTTGTTTCTTTGCTTGCGAAGGGATTTTTTCCCTAGCTCAAAATTATGTACATACCACTCTATTCTATCTAATCGGATGACGGATACGACCGTTTTAAACCTAAAAAAAACCTTTGTTTTTGTGTGAGTTCACATGTTTGGTGACCAACCCTTCCGTACAGCTCTTCGGAGAAATGTGGCTCACTTAGAGAAATGATTTGTCATAGAACTTCCGACTGTAGATGATTTGTCGTTAAATGGATTAGCTTCCCTTAAAAGCGTAACAAATAATATGAATATATTATCACCATGCATCCCACAAAATTATCTAAATTCCAATCAATCTAAAAAATCAATTCAAGAATGATTCATATCGATAAAACAAAAAGGTCAACCCATATTATGATTAGTACCAAATTTGATATGTTGTGAATGCTAGACTCGAGTTAGGGGGTGTTTGTTTGGATTGTGTCTGGTTGGCTGTGGCTGGCTGTGCTGTAGCGCCGGCCGGTCCCCTTATCACCAAAGAGGAAATCCTTGTAGTCCGGAGCGGGTGGCACAGCTTTATTGACCCCTTTAATCACCAAAATGGCAACTGCGGCGTCGTCGTCACCGCGCGCAGGGGCGCGCGTCACTCTGCGGCCGCTGCAGAGCCCATGTGCGCTCTGCAGAGGTTGCTTTGCAGCGAAGCGATCTCCACGAGGGCTTGGACGCCCTGTAGAGAATTCGGCGTTGACCTCTCCCCAGGGGAGATTTCCTTGAAGAGGGGGCAGCAGTGGATATGGCCTCCGCAGGCCTCTGCTGCCTCAAATGCCCTCGCGAGGCAATGCCTCGCGAGGCTCTCCAAGCCGTAGGCTTGGTCCTTAGCGAAAATTCGCCATCAAGTGTCGAGGGCCGTATAGGACAGGCCCAGCACACCCTGGATTTCACTGGGCCGACAGTAGCCCCCGGGCCCATGATGGGCACGATGTAGTCCAATGGACGCAGGCGAATCGTCATGGGCCCAAAGTGTCCGGCCGGCCTGAGACACGTGCAGGGCAGTTACGCCGCGACGACACGTTCTCCTCGGAGATGATGGGCGTAGTGGGGGGTCCCACCACGTCTCGGTAACTGCTCTGAGGGGAATAAAGCCTGCAGCGCCGGTTCAGGCAGCAGTTACTGCATCATTTGCGCGCCCGTCTCCTTGCTCTTGACGCCTGCGCTCCTGTGTCTCCGACGCTCCTCCTCCTTCACCGAGCTCCGCCGCCCTTCTCTCTTCGACCATGGGTCCCAAGAAGGGCAAGGCGGCAATGGCGAATGTACCGGCCGAGGCGCAGCAGGAGGACGAGCTCGCGCCGGCGCTGGTGGGGACTCGCATCCACACTGCTGAGGCGCTGGACAAGATCCGGCTGATGGCCGCAGGCAAGAACAACGAGCACGGCGCCACCGTTCTCAAGGCGGCGCGATTCGGCAAGCTCGCGGCGGGGCTATATCCCATCTTCTTCCCGACCATTTTCGCTGGTTTGGTGCCGCCGTTTTCTCCTTTCCTGGAGGAGGTCTGGCCTTCTATCAGATCCAACTCCTGCATCTGCACCCCAACTCCATCTTGATCCTCGCCATCTTCGCATATCTTTGCGAGGCGTATTTGGGGGTGATGCCTTCCGTGGCCTTCTTCCGGAGCTTCTATGCGCTCCGCTCCACGGCGCCTGGCGAGCGGTCTGGTTGTGTGTCCTTCCGCATCGCGGATGGGATGGGAGGTATCTACATCCCCATGTCCTGGGACGGCGACAAACCCGTCACACGGGTGACGAAGAAGGTGGACGATTTCCGCCAGCGGTGGTTCCTCGTGGACGCCAAGACGCAGAATTCCTTCTTCGACGTCCCTGAGGCGCCGCCCTGAAGAACTCGAATTGGTCGAGTGCGACCCTTCAGAGCCCGAAGATTGCGGACTTGGTCGCACGCATGAAGCTCGTCCGCGACGCTGGCCTCACGGGGCAGATGGTTGCTGAAGACTTCGTGAGGCGCCGTATCGCCCCTCTCCAGAAGCACACAAAGCCGATGTGGATGTATTCAGGCCCGGCGGACGCAATGCGGCTGCACTGCAGCTCCCACCTTCCTGAAGTCGTAGCTTCCATAATGGGCATCCTCTTCACCGCCCCGGAGGTTCCTGTGCCGCGCAGTGAGCTCGCGAAGCCACTCCATCAGATTACCCCGAAGAAGCGCCTCGCGATCCTGGAGCTGATGCCGGAGTTCACCCCTCAGGGCCTGGCTGGGGAGGAGAAGAAGGAGGACGCGGCGCCCGTGGTGGAAGAGGACTGGGCCTCGGAGTCACCCGCCGCATCTGACGAGGATCTGGGCGCCACCTGTGGAGGGGCGAATCCCTCGGCAGGGGAGGCGAGCTCTTCGAAACCTGCTCCTCCAGAGGGAGATGTTCTGGAAATTTCGTCCAGCGGGGACGAGGATTTCCTTGTGGCCCCTTCGCGCCAGGTCGCGGAGGGGGAGGAAGACAGTGATGAGGAGGCCGTAGCGGGACGCTGCGATCCCCGCTCCAAGGCTTTTCACGACAGGGCCGCCAAGAGCCCAGTGGGCACCCCTCTCAAGAGGAAAGCTGAGGCTGCTCCTGAGGGGCCCGGCTCTGGAGCTGCTTCGTCGAGGTCGTGGCGGTCATCCACTACGATGTGGGTCGACTCACGCGCCAAGTCATCTGGGTAAGCGTTGGCCCCTGTTTTGCATCTTTCGAGAGTTTTCTTGCTCTCCTATTGATGGCCTTCCTGTTTGTTTGTTAGGGATCTTGTGACGGCAAAACGCCGGAGGCTCCGCAAGGCTGCGGAGGTCCGGGGCCTGGCCTCGGCAACCGTCGAGGAGCCTGTGGAGCCCTCAGCTGAAGAGGTTGCTAATCCCGTAGTGACCGAGGCCTCGGAGCCGGTGGCGGAGGAGGCCACGAAGCCTGTGGCGGAGGAAGACGTAGGGCATGTGGTGGTTACGCCTCTGGCCGGAGCAGCTACTTCGTCTTCTACCGCGGAGGCGCGCCCCGAGGAGGAGGCGGTGGTGCGCACACCGACACCACCACGTCCCGTCACTCCACCAGAGCGGCAAGAGGAGGTCGCCGCGGAGGAAACGGGGAGCGGCTCGCCGGCGAAGGAGGCGCTGACGTTGAGATGGGGGAGAGGATTACTCCGCCGCCCCAAGGCACCGACGCCGCGATGGAGGAAAATGTCCCTCCGCCGCCCCCGCCTAACGCAGATGCTGAGGGGGCGGCGGCTTCTTCTGGGATCGCAGCGGGCTCGGCGGCGGCGGACCCCACGGTGGCTGGGCAATCTTCCCCTGCCCCTGAAGCTCGAGAGGAGGCGCCGGTTGAAAACGACGGTGCTGGAGCCCATGGCCCCAATGGCGGAGAGGGCTCGCACAGCCCCCAGGCCGAGGTTGACGCGGGCCCAAGTTTGGAGGTTCCCACCCTCGAAACTAGTGCGCACGAGGGAGCCTCCATGTCTCGTGGGAGTTCCCGGGCTCTGGTCCTGGGTGGCACGAGCTGGAGCGGCGCTCGCCGCAGCTCTACCTTCCGCCTGGCGCGGGGTGCACTGGATGGGCTGGAGGCCCAACTCGCTCTCGAGGAGGCCGAGCTCGCCAGAGAGTACGACGAACTTGAGAGGGCGTGGACCCGCTTCTTCGAGGTCGTGGAGCAACGCCGCCATGACAACGAGGCCATGCAGGCGCAGCGAGAGGAGGCGCTGCGCTTCGCCAAGGAGGTCCGCGAGAGCGCGGTTCGCGAGGCTCAAGAGACCCTGGAGCCACTCCAGGCAGAGCGCCAGGCCGCTGCAGAAGATCGCGAGGCGGCCGCGGTGGAGCGCCAAGCCGCTGCCTCAGAGCGGCGACCCTCGAGACCACGCTAGCCGCTCAGCGCCAAGAGCTTGCCGACCGCGAGGGGAAATTCGCGCGGAGTCGGAGGCTACGCGGAAGTCTTTGGACCAACACCGCGTGTCCTTGGATGCCCGTGAGCAAGTACTGGCGGCGCGTGAAGCGGAGGTGCTCAAACGCGAAGAGCGGCAACTGCAGGCTGACAAGGAGCTGTCCACGCAGCGCGCGGATCTGGAGGCGCGGGAGGGCAAACTGGCCGAGGCCATAGGCAAGCATGACGAGGAGGTGGCCAGCACAAAAAGCTTGTAGAGAAGTCCAACGAAAGCTTGCCGCGAGGAAGGAAGAGGCTGAGAAGGATGCCGCCGCCAAGCAAGAAGAATATCGCTCCGCCGTCGCCGAAGAATATGCCGGGAAGCTCAGGAAGCAGAAGGACCGCTTCAAGAAGAAACGCGCGGATGACAATGCCCGCATTGTTCAACTGGAGCACCAGAACGCCAACCTGAACTCCCGGTGAGGCGCGCCAGGGACGGTCGTCGCCGCGCGGAAGAGGCTCGTGAACGTGCTGATCAAGACCTCGCCTCCCTGATGGCTGATATGAGGGAGCTGGCTGCGCAGGCGGGCCCTGCTGTGGAGCGTGCTGCAGAGGATGAGCACAGCGTGCAGGCGGCGCGGGTCCTGACGCAGCAGCGGGAGCGCGTGTTCAAGTCCTTGGTGACCCGGGGGAACACTCTCGCGGGGCAGCTAGGAGTGGATGCTCCTGTTGTTCCCGTCAATGGGAACGCTGACGCCGCCACATACCTCGCCTACTTCGATCAGCTCTTCTCTGTGCTCGAGGGCCCTGTGGCGGAACTTGGCGAGGTTGGTGATGAGGAGTGCCGCAAGCTCTTGACCGTGGCGATCGATCGCGTCTTCGCCAACCTCCAGCGCCTTCACCCCGGCTTCGACTTCGAGTCAGTGACCGAGCCCATCGAGGGAGATCCGGCCTGGGAGCTCTCCAACTTGGTTCGAGAAGAGTCAACGATTACGTCGACCGCTTCAAGAGGGTTGAGGCGGAGCAGGCCGCTGAGGAGGATGAAGGCGCCGAAGAAGAGAAGGCTGAAGAGGACGGCGATGGTGAACCCTCTGCCTAGGCCACTCCTGCAACAAGATGCGCTTGGCGCAATTATCTTTGTTTTAATTCACGCTGGCTTGTAAGATACTTTGATCGTATGCAAACATGTGTGTGTGCCCCTCGAAGGGTCCTTTATCCCTGTTCCATGTCTTTCTTCGCTCTACGTCGTCAGGACCCATCTCTTTGCGCTATGACACCGCCGCTACGGTATGCCGGAGCGTGACTCGGCAAGGCCGGGGGGTGTTTAAGGCTTGGAGAGGTAAGGGCTCTCGAGTCGCGGTGCTCGAGGGCTCCCCTTTGACGCACAAGCAGTCCATGGAGTGTGAGAGAGAAAAAACCGCTCGAGGGGCGACAGGTGCCCGTGAGAGGGAGAAAAACTTCTGAGGAGCGCAAGCGCTAGACTTAGCTTGGCGAGACTTTGGCCTCGTAGAGGGCGTTGGCTTCCCTGATGGTGCGCTCCCTTCTAGGGGTCGGAGCGTGACTTCTCGACCTTGGGGAGGACTTCTTGTTCCCTGTATTGGTTAGAGAGGCAGACCCAAAGCACACATGGTAGTAAACACCCATGCGCGCTTATAGGCTTCCTCATGGGTATCTCGCGAGGAGAGTAAGTACCAAGGTCCTTTGGTGAGGTGGCGTGTTTTGGGAGCAAGCCCATGGGCCAGAGCTCTTTGGGGAGGTAACAGGCGTGAGAGCGTGCTCACGTGCTAGAGCTCGGATCCTTTGGATTTTGCGGTGCTGTTGGGGTGCTCTTGAGGCACAGTCACCGTACTCAGCCCCCGCTCGCGAGGTGCGCATGGGGAAGAATATGAGCGCGAAATGAACTAAGATGATGAAAAGTAAAACTCACCACCAAAATATTACATAGCGGCGCCTCAGCGCAATGTTTCATCGAGAAACGAATTGGTTCATTACACTTGGTGTGACCAAGATAAAGTTTTCCATGTCGAGGCATGGGGACCACATTCAGTGGCTGAGACTCTTCACGGCCTGCGGCGGCACGTAATCAGGAGAGCTCAGAGGGGCTGGCCCTCGGGAGGAGAAGCTTTTGTGAAGCTTGGAGGTGAAGTTGTGTGCTTCCCTCTAGAGACAAAAAATGTCTGGCGTGACTATGATCACGGGTAGAACTTGCGTAGATGCGCGATGTTCCATGGATTCTTGACCGGAATGCCGTCCTCCGTTTCGAGGCGTACCGCGCCAGGCCTGGCGATGTGTGAGACCCTGTAGGGGCCTTCCCACATTGGCGAGAGCTTGTGGAGACCTTCCCTGGAGAGGATTCTCCTGAGGACGAGGTCGCCTGTCTCGAGAGTGCGCGGACGTATGTGGCGGCTGTGGTAGCGTCGCAGGTCTTGCTGGTACTTGGCTGCCCTGAGGGCGGCACGGCGGCGCAACCCGTCAAGGAGTAGCAGGTCGTCGCTGTGGAGGTCTGCTTGATCGTCCTCGTTGAAGGCAAGGACCCGTGCGGATCCATGCTTGATCTCTGTGGGGAGGACTGCTTCAGCTCCATACACGAGAGCAAATGGCGTCTCACCAGTGGGCTTCGTGGGGTTCGTGCGGATGGACCAGAGCACGGACGGGAGTTCGTCTATCCAGCCCTTGCCGTAGCCCTTCAGGCGATTGAAGCTCTTGTCTTGAGGCCCTTGAGGACCTCAGCATTTGCTCGCTCGGCTTGGCCGTTGCTCTGTGGGTGAGCCACCGAGGCGAAGCAGAGCTTGGTGCCGAGGCTCTCGCAGTAGGCCCTGAAGATGCCGCTGGTGAATTGTGAGCCATTGTCGGTGATGATGCGATTAGGCACACCAAAGCGGCAGACCAGGCCTCTGATGAATTTTACTGCCGCCCTGGCCGGTATGCTGCGCACTGCTTCAACCTCTGCCCACTTGGTGAACTTGTCGACTGCCACGAAGAGGAAGCGGTAGCCCCCTTGTGATCTCGGGAAGGGTCCCAGAATGTCAAGGCCCCAGACCGCGAAAGGCCACGAGAGCGGGATGGTTTGGAGTCCCAGTGCAGGCTGATGAACTTGCTTGGCGTGGAACTGGCACGCATCGCAAGACTGGACGATGGTGGTGGCATCTTGAAGCACTTGGGGCCAGTAGAAACCGCTCCTGAAGACCTTGCCTGCCAGGGTGCGTGCAGAGGAATGGTGGCCACACTCTCCACTGTGAATGTCTCTGATCAGCATGCGGCCTTCCTCGGGGGGGACGCACTTGAGTGCAATTCCATTTGGGCGCTTGCGGTACAGGTCTCCCTCGAGGATGTAGTATGACTTGGCTTGTCGAGCCACTCGTTCTGCCTCCGCGTCTTCTTCAGGAAGGACTCCCTTCAGCAGGTAGTCTTTGAGTTCGTCAACCCAGCCTGTCTCTTGGTGCACCATAGCCAGCAGCAGACGCTCCCCTGAGGATGGACCGCAGTTGGGTGCCCCACCTATAGGAGGTGGTGGGAGTACTTCGTCTGTGCTTGCGGCTGCTGCTTCTTGTGGCTGCTTTATGGACGCCTTGGAGAGTCTCTCTTCAAACACGCCGGCCGACTGGGCCTGCCTTCGTGATGCTCGCTTGGCGATGTCATCTGCCTCTTGGTTCTCCTTTCGCGGGATGTGCATGAGCTCCATGCCCCTGAAGTGCTTCTCGAGCTTGCGGACCTCTTCAAGGTAGGCGGCCATGTGGTCGTCTTTAGGCGTGTAGCTCTTGTTGGAGAAGTTAACCAGGAGCTGGGAATCACCCTTTATGAGTAAGTGCTTGACGCCAAGGGCGATTGCGGCTCTGAGCCCGGCGAGGAGGCCCTCGTACTCGGCGATGTTGTTGGAGATCTTGTCTATTGTGAAGCACAGCTGGATGGCGTAGTAGAGCTTGTCACCTTTTGGTGAGGTTAAGACAACGCCAGCCCCACCATTGCGGCAGGCGAAAGCTCCATCGAAGTGCATGGTCCAGTGGCTTGGCATTGTATCTCCCGATGACGCGGTTTCTTCTTCGCGAGGCTCTTCAGGAGTTGGGTCTGTCCACTCGGCGACGAAATCCGCCAGCGCTCTCCCTTTTATGACTCTTGTGGTGTCGAAGCGCAAGTTGAATGGCTGCAGCTCAATGTTCCACCCTGCGACGCGGTCAGTAGCGTTGGGGTTGCGCAGGATCTGCTCCAGGGGGAAGGACGTGACCACCGTGATGGGGTGACCCTGGAAGTAGTGGCGCAGCTTCCTGGAGGCGATGAGTAGCGCGAGGAGGAGCTTCTGCTGCACTGGGTACCGCTCGCGAGCATCTCGCAGTACAGTACTGACGAAGTAGACTGGATGCTCGACGAGGGTCGTTGATGGTGCAGCAGCGTCGGCTCCCTCGAGAGGCTCCTCAGGAGTTTTGGCGAGGTTTGCCTGTGGAGGAGCCTCGGCAGGGGTGCTCGTGGAGGGCTCGACTTGAGGCTGTGGGCCTGGCACTGGGTCTGGAGAGACTGTTCCTTCGTCGGGAGGTTCTGGACTTGGTGTGGCAGTGCTTTTCTTGGGAGAACTGGCTCTTCTCTTTCCACCACCAGGACGGCGCTAGCAGTTTGTGGAGTGGCTGCTAGGTACAGCTTCAGATGCTCGCCTGCCCTGGGGGCTACCATGACTGGTGAGCTAGCCAAGTATTTCTTCAAGTCCTTAAATGCTTCGTCAGCCTCTGGAGTCCACTTGAAGGTGCCGGATTTCTTCATGATCTTGAAAAATGGCAAGGCTCTCTCGCCGAACTTGGAGATGAAGCGGCCTAAGCTGGCCATGCATCCTGCTAGGCGCTGCATGTCCTTGAGGCGGCGAGGTGGCTGCATGTCTTCTATAGCCTTGATCTTGTCAGGGTTTGCTTCTATGCCGCGGTGGGACACGAGGAACCCGAGGAGCTTGCCTGAAGGCACCCCGAAGACGCACTTGGCGGGGTTTAACTTGATGTTCACCTTGCGCAGGCTGGCGAAGGTTTCCTCGAGATCCTTCAAGAGAGTGTCTCCCTCGCGAGACTTGACCACGATGTCGTCGACATAAGCTTCTGCATTTCTTCCCATCTGAGCCCCCAAGGCGATCCTCATGAGCCTCTGGAAGGTGGCGCCGGCGTTTTTTAGGCCAAAGGGCATGCAAGTGTAGCAATACACACCACAAGGGGTGAGAAATGCTGTTTTCTCCTCGTCTTCCTTGGCCATTTTGATCTGGTGGTAGCCTGAGAAGGCATCCAGGAAACAGAGGAGATCACAGCCGGCGGTGGAGTCCACAATCTGGTCTATCCTTGGCATGGGGTATGGATCCTTGGGGCAGCCTTGTTCACGTCTGTGTAGTCGATGCAGAGCCGGCCTCCTCCATTGGGTTTTGGGACAACCACACCGTTGGAGAGCCAAGTGGGGTGGGCAACTTCTCGAATGATGTCTGCTGCTTTCAGCTTCTCTACTTCTTTGATGATGAACGCTTGCTTCTCGGGGGCTTGTTTCCGCGCTTTTTGCTTTACAGGGCGTGCGTCTGGACACACGGCTAAGTGGTGCTCGATCACCTCCCTTGGTACACCGGACATTTCTGACGGAGTCCATGCGAACATGTCAGAATTTGCCCGAAGGAAGGCGACGAGCGCGCTTTCCTATTTGGGAGGCAAGCCAGCGCCTATGGTGACGCTAGCCCCCGAGCCTCAGCCCCCGAGCCGCTGGTGCTCAGCGACACCTTCTTTGTAGATGCTTGCTCTTGAGTGAACAGTTGTTTCTTCTTCTTGGGCCTCTCGAGAGGCTCCATGTCCTCGTCAGCGGGGAATGCCATGGCAGCGGCCTTGTAGGCGATCTCGACGGCGCGCGTGGCGTCCTGTACGTGACCGCGTATGGTGATGGTGCCACCGCTGCCAGGGATCTTGACCATGTTGTAGGCGTGGTGCGTGACGGCCATGAACTTCGCGAGGGCGGGGTAGCCGAGGATGGCGTTGTAGGGCAGGCCAATGTGCGCGACGTCGAAGTCAATTAGCTCGGTGCGGTAGTTCTCCTGCGTGCCAAAAGTGACCGCGAGCCTCACTTGCCCCAGAGGCGAGATTGAGCCGCTGGTGACCCCGGTGAAGGGCCTGGAGGGCATGAGCCACTCGTAGGGCACTTGAAGCGTCTCGAAGGTCTCGACAGAGATGACGTTTAGGCCTGCACCCCCATCAATGAGCGTCTTGCCGACGGCGATGTTGTTGATGGTGGGGGTGCACACCAACGGGAGGGTGCCCACAGTCTTTGTAGACTTGGGGTGATCTTTGGCGTCGAAGGCGATGGTGTACTGGGACCACTTGAGGGGGCGGGACGTCTCGACCCCGGGAAGCGCTGCGTTGAGCTCGCGAGCGAACTGCTTGAACTGGTTGTTCGACTTGGGCGCCTGGGATCCGCCGAGGATGCATGCCATGGCACCCTTGGGGGCCTGGTAGCCTCCAGGCTCTTCGTCGGGCAGATTGTTGTTTTTCTCGGCGGCATTCGCCTGAGTTCCCTGAGGCCTCTGGAAGTTGCCCTTGCGTCCACCTTTGCGGTAACCACGGCCTCTGCCGCGGCCACCGCTGCCTCTTCTTGCTCACGCTTCTTGCTCAGTTGCTTGAGGTCATAGCAGTTTCTGTCGCATGGCCGCGCCTGTTGTGGTAGATGCAGAACGGGCGGTTGTCCACCTCTTTCTTGCCAGCCTCTGGAGAGTCCTCGCGAACATGCTTGGCGTCGGGTTCAGCTGCCAGGACTGCGGTAGGCTTGCGCTTGTCTCGTCACGCCTCTTCTGGGTCTTGGATCCCTCGACAGGGTCGTCTGTCGAGCCCACCTTGACGAAGAGGAGCCCTTCTCTGCCTTGGCGCATTTGTCTGCGATGTCGAAGAGCTTCACCACGGAGGAGAGGGTATCATGGATGCCGAGCTTCTCGAGCATCCTGTGGTTGGTGACGCCCTCTCTGAAGGCCGCAATGACGTGCGAGTCCGGGATGTTCGGGATCTTGTTGCGGACTTGGCTGAAGCGCTGGATGTACCTGCGGAGGGTCTCGCCAGGCTTCTGGCGCACAGCTCGCAGGTCGTTGTAGGTGAGGGCGCGCTCGTACGTGCCCTTGAAGTTCGCAACGAACTGCTGGCAGAGCTCCTCCCACGAGTCAATGGAGTCCTCGGGAAGGTTCAGGAGCCACGACAAGGCGGAATCCTTGAGAGCGTGGGAGAACCAGTTGGCCATGACCTTGTCGTCTCCCCCCGCAGCTTGGATGGAGGTGGTGTAGAGCTGCAAGAACTCGATGGGGTTGTTCGTGCCGTCGTAGCCCTTGGGTAGGTCAGGCCTGAACTTCTGTGGCCAGACGACGCGCCGCAGGTTGCGGGTGAAGGCCGCGCAACCTGTGGCGTACGAGGCGATGCCCCCTGAAGAGCACGGCGGTTCTGTCGCCCTGCCTGGCCGATTTCCTCCACGATGCGCTTCTGGAGGTCCTTCTGGCGCTCCATTTCCACCCGCGCGTCTGGGGGTGTCCGCTGCACGATTTGACAATCGCGCGGCGAGACGCGTGGGATGCGGCCTTGTGCGCCGCGGCGGAGGCGGACCTGGCGGAGGCGGCGGCGGAGGCGGCGGCGGAGGTGCGCCATGCGCGGTGGTTCCAGCGCGTCCGGAGTTGTGGTGCACCAGAGAGCGCGACGCCGCAGGAGCAGCGCGCGGTGCGCCGCGATGTCGACGAGGTGCTGAGGCGGCCGAGCCAGTTGTCGTGCGCCTCAGCTGGGGCGGTAGCGGAAGAGTTCCGCGGCCATGAGCAGCGCGGTGTTTGGGCTGGGCGCTGGACGCCCAAGAGTGGAGGCGCTGTGGCGCTGGGACGGTGCGAGGACTCAGCGTCCTCGCCGTGCCCGTGGTCGACGTCGTCGTCGAAGCGGTCGTCGTGGTGGCCGTCGTCGTCCTCGGGGTGCTCCACCGCGGTTCAGCGGTGTTGCGCCCCGTGGCACGGCTGGCGCGGGGACGGCCGCGAGGGTTGGTGGTGTTGGCAGCGGGCTCGGTGGTTGCCCTGCCTGATGCCCGCCGGGTGGCGCGAGCTGCGCGAGTGTCCGCCATGGCGCAGAGGTCGATGAAGGTTGAAGACGCGCCTCAGCCCCCTACCTGGCGCGCCAATTGTCGGAGAATGACTCCCACGAAACAGGGATAGTCAAGCTCACGAAGAGAGTTCGTGTAAGGGGCTGAACACGTTGGTCAAACAACCCTCAACCTGCACGGCGACGGTGCTCGTCGAGCAAGCGGAGGGACATCACGACAGAGATGAACACCAGCCCGTACCCAGGTTCACGGCCCTCGTGTGGAGGTAATACCGCTACTCCTGCTTGTCTGTATTGCACTGCTTGTAGAGGTTACAGTACAATGAGCTTGCCGAGGGCTCTCTTTTGGCAATGGTGTACAAGGAAGGGAAGCAATGGTCTTCTTCTTCCTTGCGCGTAAGTGGCTATGCTGGAATGAGAATGCGATCCCTTGCTACGGTGCACCTTGTCCTCCTTTTATAGGCGCCCCGTGCTCCCTCCTTGCACTCGCACTGTGGTAGGGCTGTCACGTGGCGCAGAAGGTGGAGCGCGGTGCATCGCAGCCCGGATGTCCATGGACGCGGTCCATGAGCGTAAAGCTGACTCCTGTAGCAGAGTACCCACCGTCCATGCAGGACGGCCAGCTGGGGCCGCAGAGGAACGTGGGGGTGCCCACGGTGACGTTGGCCTTGGAGCGTAGCGCCGGCCGGTCCCCTTATCACCAAAGAGGAAATCCTTGTAGTCCGGAGCGGGTGGCACAGCTTTATTGACCCCTTTAATCACCAAAATGGCAACTGCGGCGTCGTCGTCACCGCGCGCAGGGGCGCGCGTCACTCTGCGGCCGCTGCAGAGCCCATGTGCGCTCTGCAGAGGTTGCTTTGCAGCGAAGCGATCTCCACGAGGGCTTGGACGCCCTGTAGAGAATTCGGCGTTGACCTCTCCCAGGGGAGATTTCCTTGAAGAGGGGGCAGCAGTGGATATGGCCTCCGCAGGCCTCTGCTGCCTCAAATGCCCTCGCGAGGCTCTCCAGGCCGTAGGCTTGGTCCTTAGCGAAAATTCGCCATCAAGTGTCGAGGGCCGTATAGGACAGGCCCAGCACACCCTGGATTTCACTGGGCCGACAGGGACTCGAGCAGAGCTAGGGGACGGCCTGGGAGCGGAGGCGACAGCCTGGCGCGGCGGGAGCTGCTCCTTAAGAAGATGCGGGGACGCTGCTTCCGGTGCTTGAGCCATAAACACTTTGCAATCGACTGCAGAGAGCCCGAGTCTGTTGGCAGTGCCACCGCATAGGCCACCTTGCTGGGAGCTGCACCGAGCCTCCAGCCTCCCCGCCTCCCGCTGCCCCACTGCATCGGCGCACCGCTACCCCGGCCTCTCCTCTGCGCTCCTTCCGCGACATCCTCATGGCGCCACAAGACCTTTCGGAGGTGACACCAGATCGTCCACGACCGACAGGCCTTACTCGACTTTGCTCATCGCCGGTCAGCCCGCTACGCTCCTTCAGGGAGGTGCTCATGGAGTGCGAGCTTGACATGTGCTGCTCCACGGCGGCGGCGGAGGTGTTGCTGCCCAACGAGCGGTGCCACAAAGAGAGCGTGGATGGAGCTCTAACATAGGAGAACGAGCGGGCCGGGCTGATGCTGCCGCCAGAGCAAGGTAAGGATGGCGACCGCGAGGCGAGGGAGCAGGTATCCGCGGCAGTGTCTATGGAGATGTTGGCGTGGCAAGGTCTGATCGGCGAGATTTCGGCGTGGGACGCGTGTCCGGCCTCGGGGTGCTCCCCGCGTCCGGTTGTGAGCGACGAGCCGCCTTCTATCGTCTCGCCAGGCGATGCGTCCTGCGAGGTGGTGCTGCTGTGCGGGGAGGTGGAGGATGAAGAGCAGTGCATTGCCGAGCCTGGAGCGGGCTCTACCCTGTTGTCCGCTCAGGGTGAGATCGTTGTTGAGAAGGTGGATGGGCAGCAATTCGTGAAGGACTTTGTCTCGCCGGTGCAGGCTGGTCCTGGGCAGCAGGACATGGAGGTCGGTGCATCTCTGTGCCCCTTGCCGGGATTCTTAGCCTGGATCACGGTACCACTTGCGGCCACCGTTTTGGGCACGCCGGCCACGCCGTTGGTCCACGAGATGGAGGTGGAGGCGCCGTCTGTGTGGAGGAGCGAGAGGCTCGCCAAGCTGCACCCGAAGGGCGCCAACATCGAGCAACTGGCCAGGGAGACCGTGGCGCGCCGTCTCGGCTCGCTGACCGAGGAGGCTCACCCCTCGGGGCGCCGGCGAGAGGACTCCTTGGCCTTGTTAGATGTCTCGGACCGGCCCTTCTCGGACCAGGAGGTGGCGGCCATCGACGACCTCGTCCTCGCCGTGAACAAGACCAAGAAGAAGAAGACGACGACGTCAGGGACCAGGATGGTGCGGCAGATGCCGCCGGGGGAGGCCTAGATGATGAAGCTTCTATTGCTTGGACACTCCTCCTGGCAAATGCTGAGAGGAGGTGTTTTTTGTGTCTGTGGGGCACAGGGAGAACTGTGCGTTGCTGATCGAGGTTGTCTGTTGTCATGGCGAGCACTTGTGGGTTCTTCACACGAGGCTAGGAGAGCGACTGGCGAAACCATCATCCACTTGACTTGGCGGACAGGGAAGGAGAGGAGCCAAAGGACCTTTTGCAATGTGGCAATCTCGCCTTTGGAGGTGGCGGCTTCGGTGCGGGAGGAGTTGGCGATGCGGGCTTTCGCCCACACATAAGATCCTGGAGACTAGTTTTTGTTGTTTCTTTGCTTGCGAAGGGATTTTTTCCCTAGCTCAAAATTATGTACATACCACTCTATTCTATCTAATCGGATGACGGATACGACCGTTTTAAACCTAAAAAAAACCTTTGTTTTTGTGTGAGTTCACATGTTTGGTGACCAACCCTTCCGTACAGCTCTTCGGAGAAATGTGGCTCACTTAGAGAAATGATTGTCATAGAACTTCCGACTGTAGATGATTTGTCGTTAAATGGATTAGCTTCCCTTAAAAGCGTAACAAATAATATGAATATATTATCACCATGCATCCCACAAAATTATCTAAATTCCAATCAATCTAAAAAAATCAATTCAAGAATGATTCATATCGATAAAACAAAAGGTCAACCCATATTATGATTAGTACCAAATTTGATATGTTGTGAATGCTAGACTCGAGTTAGGGGTGTTTGTTTGGATTGTGTCTGGCTGGCTGTGGCTGGCTGTGCTGTTGCGCAGGGAAAGCCGCAAGAAACACCTCAGGAGGTGCTTTCTCTCGTATGCCTGTTTCGCTCCCTGTCTTTGGCGAAGCCTGCAGCCACAGCACCCCCGTTTGGTTCCTTTGCCCTGTTTTTTACACTGAAAGCTGCAAAAAGCCCAAACAAACACCCCCAATATGTCATGGCATAAACTGTAATTTTTGTTTCGTGTTGCGGTTGGAATTTGGAATACAAATCGTGACATTGTAAATATACGGTATGTCTGTGTTAACTAAATTTATGAAGAAAAAACATGTCTTTCTCATCTCATTAGCCTAGGTCACACACAACACTCGTGACTCGTGAGTGTCATTTTCCATGGATGTTGTCATGTGTGATCAGCATCTGAGGTTTGGTGGCCGGACTTGGTTGCCACCACCCACCTACCATCGCAGGTTTAGGACATCCAAGCAGTGTGTTCGCCAGTGCGAGCTAAGCATCATGCGGTCCCTAACTAGACACGAGGACACAATTCATCAATCCGAAGTAGCCTGCATATAAAGATAGCCACATATCGTACCGAAGCTACGCCCAAATGTATCTCGTCCGAGTCCGTGTCGATGGTGATCTCCTCGATCCTGTAGATCATGACGACGGCAGTTTCTGTGCGCTGTGAAAGGGGTGTGACGGACGACGGAGGGATAGAGGACGGCAACGGCTAGAACTGGGGTAGCTGGCCAGCAACAGCTAGAAATCCGTATTTAAATGTAAACGTCACATATCGCACAAAGTCCACCATAACTAACCTTATGTGAAGATAGCCCATATCGCACACGATTTTGAAAGAGCAAATCGTGTGTGATACAGTCCAATTGCACACGATTGTTGCAACTGCACTTGTGGGCGATACTACCCCACACAATTCATTCATTTTTCAGGTGATACTACTAGAGATTCCATTAATATTTCGAGGGCTACATAAAAATATTTTACAGCCTTTACGTACGGACAAAATGTATCTAATACTCCTATAAATACACTAGAGGTGTCCTCGTCAGTGTTTTCATCGTCGACGAAATAATCCACTTCGTCATCGTCAGCGTCGTTGAAAGGTGCCTTGCAAGACCCAGAGGCCTCGGCAGTGTCGGCCTTCTGCCGCTTCGGTGGTGGAGCTTGATGTCTACGTGTGCTTCTATTCTTGTAGACAGTGTTGGGCCTCCAAGAGCAGAGATTTGTAGAACAGCAGCAAGTTTCCCTTAAGTGAATCACCCAAGGTTTATCGAACTCAGGGAGGTAGAGGTCAAAGATATTCCTCTCAAGCAACCCTGCAATTAAGATACAAGAAGTCTCTTGTGTCCCCAACACACCCAATACACTTGTCAGATATATAGGTGCACTAGTTCGGCGAAGAGATAGTGAAATACAAGTGATAGGGATGATTATAAGTAGCAATTGCAATCTGGAATAAAAATGGCAGCAAGCAAACATGTAGCAGAACTTGATGTAAACGGTGTTTCAATGCTTAGAAACAAGGCCTAGGGATCATACTTTCACTAGTGGACACTCTCAACAATGATCTCATAACTGAATAAGTAAAAGCTACTCTTAAACACTCTCTTGTTGGATAACAAACACCATTCATTGTGTAGGGCTACAAAAGCACACCTCAAGCCGGAGTAAACAAGCTCCAGAACGTCATAAAGGAATCACACACGATGCGCACACTGTCACCGTCACACCGTGGAGAGTACCGGAGTTCATATTAAAGTAACCTATAGAGTGCATAATAGATAAAGAGTAACATCTACATATTCAACTAGATTAGCACAACTGAACACAAGTAAATACTACTCGGATTATTCTCCTTCTTGATGAAGCAAGAGTACTATGCGTAGGGCTGCAAAAGCACACCTCAAAGTCTGAGTAAACAAACACCACAATTCCCAAGAATAAGCCATGATAAATGTCTAAATTATTCATAGAGTCACACAAGTACCCACACTGTCACCTTGATACCGTGTTGTCACAATGACTCCAGAAACTAGACAAAATCACTTGAGTAGCATAAACATTATTAATATATTCAGCGATACTAGCAATACACATGATCACATAAAGATCACACCATGGGAGAGAGAGATGAACCACATAGCTACGGTAGAGCCCTCAGCCTCGGGGAGAACTACTCCCTCCTCATCATGGGAGTCAGCTGCGGCGATGAAGATGGCGGTGGTGTCGATGGAGATGGCTCCGGGGGCAATTCCCGTCCCGGCGGCGTGCCGGAACAGAGACTTCTGTCCCCGAAACTTGTCGTCGATGGCGGCGGCGCTGCGGAACTCTTCTGGAAATATGACTTCGTCCTTTAGGGTTTTCGCGTCTGAGGCAATATATAGGCGAAGGGGCGATGTCGGTGGAGGCTCGAGGGGCCCACACCACCTGGTGGCGCGGCAGGGGGCCCACCCGCGCCGGGGTGTGGTTTGGCCACCTCGGCGCCCTCCTTCGTCTCTCCTTCGGACTCCGTGACGGCGCTGGAAAAATAAGGACGTGGCCTTTTGTTTCGTGCAATTCCGAGAATATTCGCAGAAGTACTTTTCTGAAACAAAAACAGCAGAAAACAGGGAACTGGCACTGTGGCATCTTGTTAATAGGTTAGTCCCAGAAAATGCATAAAAGTGATATGAAGTGTATATAAAACATGTAGCAATTGGTATAATATAAGCATGGAACATCAGAAATTATAGATACGTTGGAGACGTTTCAAGCATCCCCAAGCTTAGTTCTACTCGTCCTCGAGTAGGTAAAACGATAAAACAAAATAATTTCTGAGGTGACATGCTACCAACATAATCTTGATTCAATAATAATGTAAGGCATGTGATCTGAGATCAAATCATTCAAAGCAAATGTCTATAGTTGATATAAGAGATAATAGAGCAAGTTAGTCAAACAAGCTAAAAGTTTTCATGAATTATCGCTTTAAAGACATGAAACCGTACAAGGTTCATTAAAGATGGTTTAAGTATCCAGCGTAGAAGTTCTATCCTTCAATCCAAGCATCATGCAAATTTTCATAACACAGAAGGATTCAGCCAAGTAAACATAAACGTCATGAATCAACTGTTTCGAAGTCTACTCAACCGATGAGCGCAAGCATTTGGTATTGGCACCAGGATGGTATGGCAAAGAGAACATTAATGGGGGTTTGGAAGACCAATGGAAGAAAGTCTCACAAAGCTATAAGTGATCATTGGACAAGAGGAAGTCTTATGATCGAAGCTATGTAAAGAGTAGTGATTGCCATGCAACGGATGCACATAGAGCTATATGTGTATGAAAGCTCTCAATGGAACTAGTGAGGGTGCATCCAACTTGGTTGCTCATGAAGACCTAGAGCACTTTTGAGGAGCTCATCATTGGAATATACAACCCAAGTTCTATAGTGTAAATTCCCCACATAGTTATACAAGTAGACTATGAAAACTCTCTCACATGGAGTATGGGTGCTAAACATGAGCACAAATGATGACTATGAATACTGCAGGTGCTATAACATGAGCACAAGTGTGGATAAAGGATAGTACTGTTGCCCCCCTTTTTCTTTATTCTTTTTTTTCTTTTTTTTTTTTCTTTTTTTTTTCTTTTTCTGTTTCTCTTTTCGATGGCCACATAGCACTTTTCACTTTCAGGGGCAACATTCTAATATGACAACACACTTTTTGGTACATATAACTCATAATGAACAAAACATGATGTATAAAACCGTATGCCTCCGCCAGTGTAGCAGGATATGCAATGATCTAGCGTAACATGAGTAAACCACACATCAGCTGTATAGAATCATGCAAAGCAATATATAAGTGATGAATGACAACAAGTCATGTAATGTAAATGGAAGTTGCATGGCAATATATCTCGGAACAGCTATGGAAATGCTGTGGTAGGTAGGTATGGTGGTTGTTTTGAGGAAGATGTATAGGCTTATGTGTAGGAGAACAAGAGGAAGTCCTCCCACGGGTTGGATGTACCGGCGAAGTATGCACAACTCTCAATGTGAGCAGAAGGCAATGCACAGCACCGAAGAGGCTAGCAAAATATGGATGGTGGAAGTGCCAAAAACCGTAGCTTAACATTAGTCAAAAAGAACTCACAAGTTTATTGCAAACAACTAGCAGGTTCAACATTAAGAGCATGATTAAAATTCACTCCAAGAAGGGCCGTTCACGGCGGTACAAGTACCCCGTTAGATCCCTCGACCTTCAGCACAACTTAGTTATTACGATGAACTTTCAGACATGGAAAGCTATCAAGTCCAACTACACGTTCAACAATTTTAGTATAGTTTGTAGTACGGTACAAGCTTAAAGACAACAATCCACTAATGATTTTAACTTAATTAACCAGCAAGCTTTACCATCTAATACCTCAAAACATTTGCAAAGAATCAAGTTATCAAAGTTTCAATGATCTACAAGATTATGCAAGTTTTCATACCACTACCACATGCAGCATTTTCTTTCTTCCAGGCAAACACCAAACAACTTACTTAAACATAAACTCTCCAAATGATAATATAATGCAGCAAGAGAGTATTTATAAACACGTGCTAACAGCTCAAAGAGATGCATGAAAAACAGGAGCTAAAATACTGCAGTAGCTAGTTAAGAATACTCAACAAATATAAGTGAAGAACATAAGTATTCACATGAAAAAGCGGAGCGTGTCTCTCTCCCACACAAGGATTGCTAGGATCCGAATTTATTCAAACAAAACAAAAATAAAAACACACAGACGCTCCAAGTAAAGCGCATAAGATGTGAAAGAATTAAAATATAGTTTCACAAGAGATGACCTGATAAGTTTGTTGGTGAAGAAGGGGATGCCTTGGGCATCCCCAAGCTTAGACGCTTGAGTCTCTCTGAATATGGTTGGGGATGAACCACGGTTGCATCCCCAAGCTTAGGCTTTTCACTCTTCTTGATCACATAATATCACCCTTCTCGCTTGATCCTTGAAAACTTCCTTCACACCAAACTCAAGACAGTTCTCATTAGAGGGTTAGTGCATAATCAAAAATTCTCATATTCTGTAATGATACAATCAATCCAAAGCTTCTGGACATTAGCTACAGCCACCAATGCTTTGTGGAGCAAAGAAATCCACACAAACACAGTAAAAGAGCGAATGCAAAACAAAAGGCAGAATCTGTCAAAAACAGAACAGTCTGGAATGACGAATTTTTTCGAGGCACTTAAGTTGCTCAGACGGATCTGGCCTAAAATAATGAAAGTTGCGTACAGATCTCAGGAATATGTGTGATTTGTTTCAGAATTTTTTGAATTTTCTAAAGGGAGATAAGCTCAAATCCGTGACAGCTAAAAATCTGTCACTGCGCAGAAATCCAAATCTTGCATCAACTTTCAATATAGAACTTTACTTGGCACAACAATACGATAAAATAAAGATACAAAGGAGTTGCTACAGAAGTGATAAAACTCCTTGACTCAAAGAAAATAAAAATAACAGCAAATAAAAACGATGGGTTGTCTCCCATAAGCGTTTTCTTTAAAGCCTTTTAGCTAGGCATAGTGATTTTGATAATGCTCTCATATGTATAAGAGTTGAATATAAGAGAGCATCAAAAAGCAAATACCAAACACATTTAAGTTTAACCCACTTCCTATGCAAAGGATTCTTGTAAGAAAATAATCAATAAAGCATAAAGTGACTAGCATAGGAAGGCAAAACAAGTACAACTTCAAAAATTTCAACAAAAAGAGAGGAGACTTGATATTATTGAGATATATGAATCCATGCCTCCCTCTCTCATAAGAACTTTCAGTAGATCTTAAAGTACCCAGCAAATAAAAGCAAATCAAGAGAAAGCTCAAAACCTTCATCATAAAGAGAGGTGTTTAGTAACATGAAAATTTCTACAACCATATTTTCCTCTCTCATAATAATTTTCAGTAGCATCATGAACAAAATTAACAATATAGCTATCACATAAAGCATTCTTATCATGATCCACATGCACAAAAGTATCATTACTCTCCACATAAGCATAATCAATTTTATTAGTAATAGTGAGAGTAAAACTATCACAACCATCACTGTATTCATCATAAATTGCAGGCATAGTATAATCATAATAAACTTTATCCTCCATAGTAGGTGGCACCAAAATACCACTATCATTATAATCATCATAAATTGGAGGTAAAGTATCATCAAAGAAAATTTTCTCCTCAAAACTTGGGGGACTGAAAATATCATATTCATCAAAACCAGCTTCCCCAAGCTTAGAGCTTTGCATAGCATTAGCAATAATGGTGTTCAAAGCATTTATAGTAATAACATTGCTACCATCATGCAAATAATTTTCCATAGGTTTTTTAATTTTCTCTTCAAAAGCATCATGTCCTAATTCCATATAAAGTTCATAGAGATCTCTAATTTTTGTTGTTGTTTTCCATTAAGCCTAACTAGTGAAAATAAAAACAAGAAACAAAAAGAAATAATTGCAGAATCTAAAGGAGATACCTTCCAACACTTACCTCCCCGGCAACGGCGCCAGAAAATAGCTTGATGTCTACGTGTGCTTCTATTCTTGTAGACAGTGTTGGGCCTCCAAGAGCAGAGGTTTGTAGAACAGCAGCAAGTTTCCTTAAGTGAATCACCCAAGGTTTATCGAACTCAGGGAGGTAGAGGTCAAAGATATTCCTCTCAAGCAACCCTGCAATTAAGATACAAGAAGTCTCTTGTGTCCCCAACACACCCAATACACTTGTCAGATGTATAGGTGCACTAGTTCGGCGAAGAGATAGTGAAATACAAGTGATAGGGATGATTATAAGTAGCATTGCAATCTGGAATAAAAATGGCAGCAAGCAAACATGTAGCAGAACTTGATGTAAACGGTGTTTCAATGCTTAGAAACAAGGCCTAGGGATCATACTTTCACTAGTGGACACTCTCAACAATGATCTCATAACTGAATAAGTAAAAGCTACTCTTAAACACTCTCTTGTTGGATAACAAACACCATTCATTGTGTAGGGCTACAAAAGCACACCTCAAGCCGGAGTAAACAAGCTCCACAACATCATAAAGGAATCACACACGATGCGCACACTGTCACCGTCACACCGTGGAGAGTACCGGAGTTCATATTAAAGTAACCTATAGAGTGCATAATAGATAAAGAGTAACATCTACATATTCAACTAGATTAGCACAACTGAACACAAGTAAATACTACTCGGGATTATTCTCCTTCTTGATGAAGCAAGAGTACTATGCGTAGGGCTGCAAAAGCACACCTCAAAGTCTGAGTAAACAAACACCACAATTCCCAAGAATAAGCCATGATAAATGTCTAAATTATTCATAGAGTCACACAAGTACCCACACTGTCACCTTGATACCGTGTTGTCACAATGACTCCAGAAACTAGACAAAATCACTTGAGTAGCATAAACATTATTAATGTATTCAGCGATACTAGCAATACACATGATCACATAAAGATCACACCATGGGAGAGAGAGATGAACCACATAGCTACCGGTAGAGCCCTCAGCCTCGGGGGAGAACTACTCCCTCCTCATCATGGGAGTCAGCTGCGGCGATGAAGATGGCGGTGGTGTCGATGGAGATGGCTCCGGGGGCAATTCCCCGTCCCGGCGGCGTGCCGGAACAGAGACTTCTGTCCCCCGAAACTTGTCGTCGATGGCGGCGGCGCTGCGGAACTCTTCTGGAAATATGACTTCGTCCTTTAGGGTTTTCGCGTCTGAGGCAATATATAGGCGAAGGGGCGATGTCGGTGGAGGCTCGAGGGGCCCACACCACTGGTGGCGCAGCAGGGGGCCCACCCGCGCCGGGGTGTGGTTTGGCCACCTCGGCGCCTCCTTCGTCTCTCCTTCGGACTCCGTGACGGCGCTGGAAAAATAAGGACGTGGCCTTTTGTTTCGTGCAATTCCGAGAATATTCGCAGAAGTACTTTTCTGAAACCAAAAAACAGCAGAAAACAGGGAACTGGCACTGTGGCATCTTGTTAATAGGTTAGTCCCAGAAAATGCATAAAAGTGATATGAAGTGTATATAAAACATGTAGCAATTGGTATAATATAAGCATGGAACATCAGAAATTATAGATACGTTGGAGACGTATCAGAGCACCAGAAATATTGAGCTCCACCTTGAGGCGTCGCCACCTGCGCAGAGTCTCGAACGAGGCCTCCACCACGCGATGCGTCCTGTATTCTTCTACGCGCCACGGCGCGATCGACTCCTGCACCTTTATGTGCTCCTGCATCTGATCTAGCTCAACCGATGATGACGACCTCGAACCAATGTCGTCGTCGACCGGCGTCTCCACGCGAGGGATGGACGATGACGAGCAGGGGAGGAGGGGGACGCCGGACGAGGAGGAAGAGGAGGAGGGAAGGGCGGCAGAGGTAGAGGCACAACGCGCGCGAAAGCGCTGCTTCCTTGCTTTAATGGATTATCGCATCTCGTCGGGGACTTTGGACTTGTAGCGAGCCATTGCCATAGCCGGCGGCACTTCTACTAGCGAGCATGATTTATACACGAGCGGGGGGGGGGGGGGGGTGCGGGGGCGGGCGAGGAGGCGGGAATGCGGCGAAACGGCGGGAAAAGGAAGCGGGAAAGAAAGAAACATCAATATTAACTGAACCGTAATTGCATTCTACGAACGACTTGAAACACTTGTAACTTAAAATTACACTTAACAGAATATATAGAGATAACTTGTCTAGACATACGGTTCGATTTCACACGACTGTTGCAAATAAATGGTGTGTGATGGTGCTATTCACACGCTTATAATATCGCGACCGTAAGCGATATGTAGCACACGGTTGATAACACAAAAGCGTATGCGAATATATGGACATCGAAGACGGTACAGGTCTTTTTATTCTCCAAGAGTAAGCGATGGGAGATACTTCCGTGTGCAATGACGGGGTATTAAATTGCCCGATTTGTGTATGATCCGGCCACGAATGAAATGAGCAAGCTCTACGATCCATAGCAACAAACCGTTGCCTGGCGTGCCCGTGAGCTCACGGTGGCGGCTGCTTCGGCGATCCGTAAGGACTCACGGCAGCTATATAGCTAGTGTAAAGTTTGATTGCACGGAGTAGTCTCGGTCTAAGAGGAGGCGTTTTGGAGCCTGAGCTAAGTGATACGTCTCCAACGTATCCATAATTTCTGCTGTTCCATGCTTATATTATACCATTTGCTACATGTTTTATATACACTTCGTATCACTTTTATGCATTTTCTGGGACTAACCTATTAACAAGATGCCACAGTGCCAGTTCCCTGTTTTCTGTTTTTGGTTTCAGAAAGTTACTTCTGGAAATATTCTCGGAATTGCACGAAACAAAAGGCCAGGTCCCTATTTTTCCAGACCATCACAGAGTCCGAGAGAGAGAGACGAAGATGTGCCACGAGGTGGCCAAACCACCAGGTGGCGCGGCTGGGCCCACAGCCGCGCCTGGGTGTGGTTTGGGCCCCTCGGGGGTCCGCCGACATCGCCCCTTCGCCTATTTATTCCCGAGACGCGAAAACCCTAAACACCGAGCCTTTCATCCAGAACATATTCGCTGCCGCCGTCGTCGTCAACCCTAACTCGGGGGGTTTCTGAAGCTCTTCCCGGCACCCTGCCGGAGAGGGGAATCATCACCGGAGGGCTCTACATCGCCATGCCCGCCTCCGGAGTGATGCGTGAGTAGTTCATCCTTGGACTATGGGTCCATAGCAGTAGCTAGATGGTTGTCTTCTCCACTTGTGCCATCATGTTTAGATCTTGTGAGCTGCCTATCATGATCAAGATCATCTTATTGTAATGCTACATGTTGTGTTTGCTGGGATCTGACTTATATTGATACCTATGTGGAGCTGAATATTATATTATCATGTCTATGTCATTTGTGATCTTGCATGCTCTCCGTTACTTGTTGAAGCCTTGGCCACGTGAATACTTGTAACTCCAAGAGGGGGTATTTATGCATGATAGTTGGGTTCAACCTCTATTTAACCTGGGATAGTGACAGCAAGTTCTAAGGTTGTAGATGTGTTGTTGCCACTAGGGGTAAAACAGCAATGCTTTATTCAAGGATGAATGTATTGTTTACATTACGCACATTACTTAATGCAATTGTCTGTTGCTTGCAACTTAATACTGGAAGGGGTACGGATGTTAACCGGAAAGTGGACTATTTAGGCATAGATGCATGCTGGATAGCGGTATGTACTTTGTCGTAATGCCCAAATGAATCTCATAGTAGACACCACAGCTCACACATGCATGTTATATGCACTTATCAATTGTCAATTGCCCAGCTGTAATTTGTTTACCCAGCATGTTAGTTATCTTATTGGAGAGACACCACTAGTGAACTGTGGACCCCGGTCCATTCTTTTACATCTGAAATACAATCTACTGCAATCATTGTTCTCTACTGTTTTATGCAAACAAACATCATCTTCCATTCGATACGTTTAACCCTTTGTTTTCAGCAAGCCGGTGAGATTGACAACCTCACTGTTAAGTTGGGGCAAAGTAGTTTGATTGTGTTGTGCAGGTTCCACGTTGGCACCGGAATCCCTGGTGTTGCGCCGCACTACACTCCTCCACCAACACCTTCGAAGCAAACCTCGTTTTCCTACTGGTCCGATTAAACTTGGTTTCATACTGAGGGAAAACTTACTGCTGCACTCATCATACCTTCCTCTTGGGGTTCCCAACTGACGTGTGACGTACAAGCAATTGTTTCTGGCACTATTAACCTAGAGCCACCAACAACGTTTTCTGGCGCCGTTGCCGGGGAAAACAGAATTGCTTCTGCAAGGGGAGTCTCTCACACCAATCTCTTTACTTTGTTATTTGTCTTGCTTAGTTTATTTTATTTTGTTTTGTTTGCTTTCTCTATACAAAACACAAAAAAATTAGTTACTTGTCTTGCCTAGTTTATTTTTATTTTGTTTTGTTTGCTTTCTCTATATCAAAAACACAAAAAAATTAGTTACTTGTTTAATTCAGTTTAATTTTGTTTTTCAAAATGAATACTCCTGAGAACACTAAGTTGTGTGACTTCACTAGCACAAACAACAATGATTTCATATGCACTCCTATTGCTCCACCTGCTTCTACAGCAGAATTTTATGAAATTAAACCTGCTCTATTAAATCTTGTTATGAAAGAGCAATTTTCTGGTGTTAGTACTGATGATGCTGCTGCCCATCTTAATAACTTTGTTGAACTTTGTGAAATGCAAAAGTATAAGGATATGGATGGGGATATTATAAAACTGAAACTTTTTCCTTTCTCCTTGAGAGGAAGAGCTAAAGAATGGTTGCTTTCTTTGCCTAGAAATAGTATTAATTCTTGGACAAAATGCAAAGATGCTTTCATAGGGAAATATTATCCTCCTGCT
This sequence comes from Poa pratensis, assembly GCA_947311845.1. Taxonomy (NCBI): domain Eukaryota; kingdom Viridiplantae; phylum Streptophyta; class Magnoliopsida; order Poales; family Poaceae; genus Poa; species Poa pratensis. The sequence continues at coordinate 17,912,722 of CAMZMU010000058.1, forward strand.
AAGATTATATCCTTGAGAAGTAGCATTATGAATTTTAAACAACTTGATAATGAACATGTTGCTCAAGCTTGGGAAAGAATGAAATCTTTGGTGAAGAATTGTCCCACTCATGGACTGACTACTTGGATGATCATCCAAACCTTTTATGCAGGATTAAATTTTTCCTCAAGGAACTTATTGGATTCAGCCTCTGGAGGAACCTTTATGTCCATCACTTTAGGTGCAGCAACAAAGCTACTTGATGATATGATGATCAACTATTCTGAATGGCACACCGAAAGAGCTCCTCAAGGTAAGAAGGTAAATTCTGTTGAAGAAACCTCCTCTTTGAGTGATAAGATTGATGCTATTATGTCTATGCTTGTGAATGGTAGATCTCATGTTGATCCTAATAATATTCCTTTAGCTTCATTGGTTGCTCAAGAAGAGCATGTTGATGTAAACTTCATTAAAAACAACAACTTCAACAACAATGCTTATAGGAATAATTTTGGTAGCAACAATTATAAGCCTTATCCTTCAAATGGTTATGGTAATTCTTATGGTAATTCCTACAGCAACAATAGAAGTGTGTCCTCTGATCTTGAAGCTATGCTTAAAGATTTATTAGCACACAAAAGCTTTCAATAAAACTGTTGAGGAAAAGTTTGAAAAATTGATGATCTTGTCTCTAAAGTTGATAGTCTTGCTCATGATGTTGAAATTTAAAACTGAAAGTTATGCCTAATGAAGTTAAAGATTAAGTCATTTGCTACAGCAAATGCCATCCAAGTTCGAATTGATAATAATATTAGGATGTTGGCTGAATTGCATGCTAGGTGGGAAAAAGAGGAAGAACTTGAAAAAGAGAATAGTATAGTTAGAGTTTGTACTATCACCACCACTAGTAATGCTAATGTTTCACATGCTAGTAAACCTCCTACTATTGATGGTAATGTTATTGGTGTTGATAATGTCTCTACTACTTCTGCTAAGCGTTTGAAATTGCCTAAAACTGCTGAAACTTTTTCTGATAAAAGTGCTGAAATTTTTCAAACTATTGGAGACAATGGTTCCACCACCATTGACAATAATGATTTTGATTTTGATGATTGTAACATCTCTGAAGTTATTATGTTCTTGCAAAAATTAGCTAGAAGTCCCAATGCTAGCACAATTAATTTGGCTTTTACAAAGCATATTACAAATGCTCTTTTGCAAGCTAGGGAGGAGAAGTTGAAACTTAAATCTTCTATTCCTAGAAATTAGAAGATGGTTGGGAACCCATCATTAAGGTAAAGGTGAATGATTTTTATTTCAATGCCTTGTGTGATCTTGGTGCAAGTGTTTCAGTTTTGCCCAAGAAGCTTTATGATATTCTTGATTTGCCACCTTTGGAACATTGTTATTTGGATGTTTTTCTCGCTGATAATGCTATGAAGAAACCTTTGGGGCGAGTTAATGATGTTTTTATTACGGTAAAAGATAACCTTGTCCCCGTTGATTTTATTGTTATGGATATTGAATGCAATGCATCTTGTCCTATTGTTTTGGGAAGACCTTTTCTTCGAACTGTTGGTGCCATCATTGATATGAAAGAAGGTAATATAAGGTACCAATTTCCTCTCAAGAAAGGTATGGAACACTTCCCTAGGAAGAGAATGAAGTTACCTTTTGACTCTATTGTTAGAGCAAGTTATGATGTTGATGCTTCTTCCTTGACAACACTTGATTTTCACTTTCTGCGCCTAGCTGAAAGGCGTTAAAGAAAAGCGCTTATGGGAGACAACCCATCATTTTTATTTGCTGTTATTTTTGTTTTCTTTGAGTCAAGGATTTTTGTTACTTCTGTAGCAACTCCTTTGTATCTTTATTTTATGCAATGTTGTGCCAAGTAAAGTTCTATATTGAAAGTTGATGCAAGATTTGGATTTCTGGCGCAGTGACAGATTTTTAGCTGTCACGGATTTGAGCTTATCTCCCTGTAGAAAATTCAAAAAATTCTGAGAAAAATCACGCATATTCCTGAGATATGTACGCAACTTTCATTATTTTAGGCCAGATCCATCTGAGCAACTTAAGTGCCTCGAAAAAATTCGTTATTCCAGACTGTTCTGTTTTTGACAGATTCTGCCTTTTGTTTTGCATTCGCTCTTTTACTGTGTTTGTGTGGATTTCTTTGCTCCACAAAGCATTGGTGGCTGTAGCTAATGTCCAGAAGCTTTGGGATTGATTGTATCATTACAGAATATGAGAATTTTTGATTATGCACTAACCCTCTAATGAGAACTGTCTTGAGTTTGGTGTGAAGGAAGTTTTCAAGGATCAAGCGAGAAGGGTGATATTATGTGATCAAGAAGAGTGAAAAGCCTAAGCTTGGGGATGCCCCCGTGGTTCATCCCAACATATTCAGAGAGACTCAAGCGTCTAAGCTTGGGGATGCCCAAGGCATCCCCTTCTTCATCAACAAACTTATCAGGTCATCTCTAGTGAAACTATATTTTAATTCTTTCACATCTTATGCGCTTTACTTGGAGCGTCTGTGTGTTTTTATTTTTGTTTTTGTTTGAATAAATTGGATCCTAGCAATCCTTGTGTGGGAGAGAGACACGCTCCGCTTTTTCATGTGAATACTCATGTTCTTCACTTATATTTGTTGAGTATTCTTAACTAGCTACTGCAGTGCTTTTAGCTCCTGTTTTTCGTGCATCTCTTCGAGCTGTTAGCACTTGTTTATAAATACTCTCTTGCTGCATTATATTATCATTTGGAGAGTTTATGTTTAATTAAATTATTGGTGTTTGTTTGGAAGAAAGAAAATGCTACATGTAGTAGTTGGTATTGGAAAAGACATATGCATTCTTGTAGATCATTGTCTTGTTTTGATTTGATGCTTTGCAATTGTTTTGAGCTCTCAAGTAGATCATGTTTAAGCTCTTGCATCATGTAGTTAAAGCCTAGTAGTGGAGAACTACTGTAGAGCTTGTTGAGACTTGTGATGCATATTTGTTCTCTCTAAGGTCTAGATATTTTCTGGTAAAATGTTTGAGCAACAAGGAAGACAGTGTAGAGTCTTATAATACTTGCAATATGTTTTTATGTGATTCTTGCTGTACCGGTTTATACTTGTGTTTGCTTCAAACAACCTTGCTAGCCTAAACTCTGTACTGAGAGGGAATGCTTCTCGTGCATCCAAAACTTGAGCCAAAACCCATGCCATTTGTGTCCACCATACCTACCTACTATGTGGTATTTCCTGCCATTCCAAGTAAATATTTCATGTGCTACCTTTAAACTATTCAAAACTTTATTACTCCTTATTTGTGTCAATGTTTTATAGCTCATGAGGAAGTATGTGGTGTTTTATCTTTCAATCTTGTCATTTACTTCTGACAGACTTTCAATGGACTAGTGGCATATACATCGCTTATCCAATAATTTGCAAAAAGAGCTGGCAACGGGGTGCCCAGCCCCAATTAATTACAACTTTCATTAATAATTCTCTTCACATGTTTTGCCCTGATTTATCAGTAAGCAACTTAATTTTGCAATAGACACTCCTCCATGGTATGTGAATGTTGGAAGGCACCCGAGGATTCGGTTAGCCATGGCTTGTGTAAGCAAAAGGTTGGGAGGAGTGTCATCTATAAAGAAACTAAAATACATGTGTAAACAAAAGAGAAGAGGGATGATCTACCTTGCTGGTAGAAATAACGTCCTTCATGGGAGCCGCTCTTTGAAAGTCTGGTTGACAAGGGGGTTAGAGTGCCCACTACCATTCGTTGACAACAACAAACACCTCTCAAATACTTATTTTGTGCTCTCTATATGCTTTCGAAAACTTAAAAAGCTCTAGCACATGATTTAATCCCTGCTTCCCTCTGCGAAGGGCCTATTTTTACTTTATGTTGAGTCAGTTTACCTACTCCTTTCTATCTTAGAAGCAAACACTTGTGTCAACTTTGTGTGCATTGATTCTTACTATTTACTTATTGCACTTGTTATATTGCTTTATGTTGACAACTATCCATGAGATATACATGTTACAAGTTGAAAGCAAATGCTGAAACTTAATCATCCTTTGTGTTGCTTCAATGCCTTTTACTTTGAATCTATTGCTTTATGAGTTACCTCTTATGCAAAACTTTTGATAGCTTGTCTTGAAAGTACTATTCATGAAAAGTTTTTGCTTATATGATTCATTGTTTACTCTTTATCTATTTGTTAGCAAACTATAGATCATTGCTTTGAGTCACTTCATTCATGACATGAGCCTTGCAATATATTGATCAAGATTGTGTGAAAGCATGTCTCCTCAGAAATTATTTGTTGTTATCGTTTTACCTACTCGAGGACGAGTAGAACTAAGCTTGGGGATGCTTGATACGTCTCCAACGTATCCATAATTTCTGCTGTTCCATGCTTATATTATACCATTTGCTACATGTTTTATATACACTTCGTATCACTTTCTA